>PVJD01008882.1:0-68049 GCA_004026545.1 Mormoops blainvillei
GGCTGCTGCAGCCTGGGGGGTGGTGACTGCTGTGGCCACAGCTCCGGGGGTGGTGGCTGCTGTGGCCACAGCTCCGGGGGTGGTGGCTGCTGCCTGAGCCACCACAGGCCCCGCAGGTCCCTTCGCCTCAGACACCGGCGCTCTGACTGCTGCGGCCATCCCTCGGGGGGCTCCAGCTGCTGCGGAGGGGGCTCCAGCTGCTGCGAAGGGGACTCCAGCTGCTGCGGAGGGGGCAGTGGTCAGTCGTCTGGAGGCTGCTGCTGAAGCCGACCCCGAGCCGAGAAGAGCAGAATCAGAGGCAGCAAGTGACCAAGTCCTTTCTCTTCTTCCTGCCTTAATGGACTAACCTGAGTGTCTGAAAGGTGCCAGGGAAGGGACTGATCTCTGGTCTAGAGAGACTGTCCGCCCTGGGATTCAGAAGCCTGAATCCTCCCCCAAAAATCTGTTTGCTGATTTCTTACACCAAATTTATTGTCTGCCCTGGGATCCCCAAACCACAGACTCTAACTCACTGGCTAACTAACCTCCTTGCAGCCTGCTGCCTCAAACAAAAATAAATAAATAAAACAATGAATCTGCTCACCGTCTTGTTCTAAGCTTTTTCTTACCTGCCGGTGTCCCGATAGTCTTTACACCACTATCTACTCTTATGCTGCCTGGAGACCTTGGAAATCAAATGCATGCTAGTTACATGGCTGGGCATGACAGCAGGGGAGAAAAAATGGCTCTGTCCCCTACTCTGACACCGTTTTTCAGGTGAATCTTATGAACCTCTGCCTGAGCGCAACCTCCCGATGTCTCTCATGAACACAGTGCCCCGGACTCTGGGCTTCCAGTCTATGCGGCAAAACAGCAAGACAGGCGTGTACCCATCCTCTACCGGTTTCCTTTCTCTCTCGGTGCTACTACTGCTACTCACCTCCAGATTTCTTTCTGCTTCAGTAAAAAATGGTTTCGAAAATTATACATGAACTTTCTAAAAGTAGAACATGCCTATTAGTTAATTCTAACTAAAAATATGCATATTGCGCATGGTGAATATCATAAAAATTTTAAATACTTTATAAGAATCAAGAACTTTAACAATATGAGTAACTTCTCCCTTTTCTCTTCCTGAGCCCCAAGTCTAATTGTTCAGGTTGAATAGTTCATCTCTGTACTTTGTAAAGAAGTCTTGATTTTTCATCAAAATTCTTTTCAATTATTAATTTCACATGCTATTTAATCATTGTTAATTTTCTTTGAGTTATTATACCTTGATAATCTTAATATGAACTGGGTAAATGGCCAACACTTTGTATTTATGTTTTAATCCATTTTTAAAAAACAAAAACAGAAAAACAGAGGTATTTTGTGGGCCAGAGAGTAAGAGCACCTCACGGGAATAGGGTGGTTCACACTTCACACCTGCAATGATTAATATGACCTCTAGATGTCCCTGTTTCTTTAGTCAGTCACTTAAGTCCAAGCTCTGGGAGGGATCACCCTGGGAGCTATTCTAGGAAGTTAGAAGAGGAATATATCTCTTTTGGTTTCAATAATAAGAGAGAGCTCAAACACTACACACATTGAGTGATCCCCTCCAAGTCACCTAGTAAAATAACAGGTATGGAGTTGATTGCTGGCCAAAGTAACAGATGACCACCATTCTATCTAAATAGAAATTCTCAGACAAAAGGATTCTACATCTCCAAGCAATGTAATGTTTCAGCTGATATCAAGTATAATCCAAGGTCGGAGGTTGCCTCCCTTCCTTTAGACTGGTTGTTTCCAAAGGATGGGTGCTATAGGTGCTATACATGTATCTCAGCCCAGAGCTCCCTGGAAGCTGAGATTCCTGAAAGGTCGTGGAGATTTTCTTCTATACTTCCCTCTAAGAGTTTTATAGTTTTAACTTCTCAGGTTCTTAATGCATTTGAGTTCCTTTAATGCTATATTTTATAACTATTGTGGGTCAACTCTTTTACATGTGCATATTCAGTTGCCCTAATACAATTTGTTGAAACAACTATTATTTTCCAAGCAAAAAGTCTTGACACCTTGCCAAAATTCGGTTGACCATACATTGATGGGTTTACTTCTGGACTCTCAGTTATATTCCATTGATCTTTACGTGCATCCTGGATCCAGGTTGTTTTTTCTTTTCACCATTTTTCAAATGTCTCTCCTATGCCTTCTGGTCTCCACTGAGTTTTTAATGAGAATTCAGGTGTTACTATTGGGTCTCTTGTAAGTGATGTCATTTTTCTCTTGCTGTTTTCAAGAATTTCTCTTCATCTTTCTCTTTATATACTTTTAGTAGGATGTGTCTGAATGTGGATCTCTTTGTGTTCATCCTACTTTAAATTTGTCAATCATTTTGACTGTATAGTTGTGTTTCATCAAATTTGGGGAATTTTCAGCCATTATTTTTAATATTTTATCTGTTCCTTTTCCCTTTCCTTCTGGGTCTCACATTAAACATATGCTGGTGAGTTCATGGTGTCCCACCTTTTCCTGGGGCTCTGTTCACTTTTTATGATTTTTTTTCTTTTTATTCTTCAGATTGCTTAACGTCTATTGATCTATCTCAAGTTTGCTTATTCTCTCTTCCGCCAGTTCAAATATTGTGTTGAACCCCTGTAGTGAAATTTTCATTTGAAATAACATCTCTTTATTGACATTCTGTATTTGGTAAGGTATTACCGCACCTTCCTTCTTTAAGCATGCGCTCCTATAGTATAGCTATAATAGCTGCTTTGAAGTTTATTCCTAAGTTCAACCTCTGGGCCCTCTCACAGGATGTTTCTGTTTCTTGCTTATTTTGTTGTGTTGAATGACACCTAAAGAGGGCAATTTACAAAATTTTTAAATACTTTATATTTAAAAAATAATTTCCAACAGTTATAGTTGTTTTGGAAGAGGGTCCAAGGTGTTCTTCATGCTATCATTCCAAAGTTTCTCCTTTAAAGTTTTTGGTTTAATTTGATTTAGTTGTTTCTTAAGTTTAAAAAGACTCTGCATCTCAAGATTTTAGGTATTTAAAGATTTCTTTTACAATTTTTCTTAAAATGTTATTTTATGAGGAGTGAGGGCAACCTAAGCTCTAGGTACAATTTTAATTCTTCTAAATTTTAGAAGTTTCTCCTCTTCTTTGTTTGGGTGGAAAGAGATGGTGAACAAAGAAGACTGCCCTTTTGATGAATAAAAGGCTGACAAAGGGCTAGCGCATCCTTTGCTAGTGACAATTGCTTCTGTTGAAATTAAAACCAATGGTCTTGATTAACGAGCTAGTCCTCAAGATGTTATAGCCTTGGGTAGAAGTCAAGATAGTTGGTGGTTTGGGTGTAGTCCCACCTGGAGGGAAAAGCCCAGACCAGACGACCTTTTAGGCATTCTCACTAGACATATATGAAAAAGGCCAATTTCTGAAAAAAAAAGAGAGAATTTTTTAAAAGCATCTGTGGGAGTAACAGCATAGATATCCTGAACACTCCCACCAAACTGAACTTTGCCCAATCTGAATAAAAATATCATAGTATTCAGGAAATGTAGCTGAAGTGTCCACAATGTGATATAGATACCACCTCACTGTGTTGCTTTTGTCACGGCCTGAGTTCCTATTCAACTGAAATTAATCAACCCAAAACATACCATTTAGGAAGCATGCAGTAAGCTGGGGTTTTTTTGCAAATGTTGGTGACATGGAATTTTAAAAACATGATAACTAATACTTGCAATTAACAATTGCATACTCTGAAAAGAGAAGATACATGAGACATAGCTCCATGCTTGAAATGTTTACAATCTCATATTTAAAAAATGTGTGCATGATGATAAATTATATGTATGACAAGCAATAAATACTCTGGAAAGTTTTCTTGGCCAGGCTCTCTCAGGGAACCCATTACAGACACCATATGGCAAAGTCAAAGGGAAGGGAGGATGATGTTATCGGAAGAAGAACAGCACAAAAAAAGAAAAAGACAGGCAGAAAGGAGAAAGAGAATGAGAGAGACTGAGATAGCTATTGCTCCGAGAAACAGGGTCACAGCTAGGCGCTAGGGATGAGAAGGGATGGGTGATTCTCAGGAATGGGCTCCTGTCCCAAGACCACTATAGGATGCTAGTAACAGTGGGAGCCACATCATTCGAAATACTGTCATTCTAATTTGGTACATTTAAGCTGACTGGTTGCATTCTCTATCTGTAACCAGAATTAGCCTGTCTCTCTGTTCACCTTTCACTTACTGTCTTATGTTATTTATTAATGTGACTATATTATCTCTAGAGTAATAGCTTTGAAGCATGAGATGGTGCTCTTATTGCTTCTTGTATCCAGTATATAATAGGCACTTAATAAATATCAAAACATAAAATACTCATAGACGCAACCTAAACCCGGAAGAGAGATGGAGCGGGACTAGATGACAAACACTAAATTTCTGGGGTCCTGGCCTGGAACCAGCCGGGCTTATAAGTCTAGTTGGAGGAAAGAACAGCTCAGGGACCTCAAGAAGGCTCACCTTAAGAATGAGCAAAGTTAGATGCGGACCTCCTTTACTTAAAGCACCAGTCCTGCTGGTGTCGATCCCCAAAACCATCCTGTGTGTGATGAAATTCATTGTACTGTAATTGGCTGGAGCTAGAGACTTCTGTGGGCAGCTGTTTTGAGGAGTGGTCTGGAGGAGCTGGAGAGGAAGCAGGGAGTTTAGTTCAAGCAGGGCAGAGACTCCAGAAAGAACCTTCAGCCCTTAAGTAAGGGTAGCAGGTGTTGGATAATTAACCTCGAAGTTTTGTGATGTGTGAGGTCTTAGGAGTGTGGGCGGAGAAAGAAACAACTGGTATATTGAGATGAGAATACTTTACCTTCCACTAATGTTTAGTGTATAAGGAGGCCTTTCTGAGGAGCAGTTAGAGTTGTTTCTGATGCCAGAGGAGGGTGAGGAGAGAAGGAAAAGAAGAAAGAAGAAGAGAGAAGAAAGAGGGAAGAAGGGGTCTGATCGTAAAGGTCCCATAAATCAGGTGCTCTTTCCAGGGTCCTGTTGTAAGGGAGTGAGGTAGGCTTCATACCATTCCCTCATCTTTTGTTTCAGTCTTGAGGACTTTGCTCTCCTTTCATCCAAACTACATGTCAAAGCCTAACCCCCCCGGAGCTTCCCAGGTGAAGCAGGTGAGCCCTGACCCTCCTGTGCTGATGGACCTGGGGCTCCAACCGTTGCTCTTCTTCTGACCTGTCCTCTTTCCCACCCTGACTAGGTACTTACCCCCCTCCCACATCCCAGCCCTGCTTACCTTCGTCTTATATACTCACGGCTTGAAGCCTTCGAGAACAGCTCCCGAAATCAGAATATCCCTTGTGATTTCTCATCTTTTTCATTTACCCAACTTTTCCCCGAGTGCCTGTTGCATGTCAGACACTGGGCAGACAGAGGCAGGTAAGACAGGGGCCCGGCCCTCAAGGCGCCATGGTAGCTGTGCACTTCAGCAGCGATACTGAGGCAGAAGCATCAGAAGCGAGGGACGGTATTTAGATACGCATTCCCACTCTCAGCATAGCCAGCATGTGCTGAGGTCGATCTTCATGAAAGATGGAGGAAACTTTCACTCTGCACGAAGCTTTTCCATGGGTCCCTTCGTAATCACACAAACAGCTGCCCTTTTGCATTTTAGACATAGCAGGGTTTACAAATGTTTTGCTCTCTACACTATCCTCAGCCTGTTGTGTCAGATAAGGCCTGCCCACAGATTTTCTGTATTATTTATGAGGGGGTATTTTTGGAGGTCTTAGGTGAGAATGGTGAACACAACTCGACATCTACAAAGCAAAAATGAATGGGATTTTGTTTTCCTCCAATTTTTTTGTTCTCCCCAAACATAAAGTCTATTCTAATGGCATGTAGGTTGCTTCGTTTAGTAAATATTAATGAGCATCTTCATGTCAGGGACAGTATCAGGCCCTAGGAATGCAGAAATGATAAAGAAGATCCCTATCATTAAGGAGCTGTTCAATACAGGAGACGGGGCAAGTATTTAGGTCGCCTTTACTCTGAGCAGCAGCATGAAGTCTGTAAGAGGCATCTGTGAAGATCAGACATTGGAGGACTCGGATGTGGTGGGGAGGCCGGCCTCGTCTTGGTGGAGACAATGACCTTGAGCTGGGTAATAGAAGTCATGGACGATGAGCGGGAGGTGCGCAAGTAGAGTCTTCATCAGACTTGAGTGGTATTGAACTTGATCCCCCCCCACCCCCAATCCTAGACGGCACTCAACAGCAGTAGTTTCCCCATTCAGCTGCCCCAGGAATGCAGTCTGGACTGAGTCATGCCCACCTCCACTCAGGTCAATCTGAAGGTCTCAGCCTTCTGGTCACTCACATGCAAATCCTTCTGACCCATATCATAGCTGTGTGTAGCTGAGGAATCCAGCCCTGGGGATTGCAAAACATCCAGATATAATCTGCTCCGTGCTGCCCTCCAATAACATGTAGCCCGGAGGCTTCAACTGGAGGATGTATAAATGGCCTCTTCCTTCCTGGCCCTGCAAGGCCTCCACACTCCTCCTGGGGTGGCTTGTCCACACATCTTCCTCTAGGGTAAGGCTACTTCTGGTTGGAGAGATACTGCTGTTCCTCACTCAGATGCTGTAAGGCAGCCCCAATCTTTCCTCTTGCCTCTTCCCAGAGAGTAGAGAAGCCAGGTAGGAGAGGTTTGGGAGGGAGAAGGGAAGGGAAGCGGGTCCCTGCAAAAGACCTCGGATGATTTCACATGGGAGAAAGCCACAGAAGCTAGAGGGCCAGAGGAGGACAGAAGATACACAAAGGCTTAGGAGTCCTTAGGACCAAATAAAACTAAATGAAGAGAGAGCAGACCCAGTTCTTCTTCACACTTGACCGTGGTGGAGTTGGCCTGGGAAAAGTAGGCCGTCAGCTCGACCATGGTGCACTTCGTTTTTCTTGTTTAAGAAGAAGAGTGAGACATTAGCCTGGTTGTTGATAAATGGGTCCCCTGGGGTTCCCACCATGGTTTATTTCCCAAATATTTAGCACCCTCGAATCACTTTTTACCCCGCTGGGATGGATTTTGGCAGGTCGCAAGTCCTAGGCTCCGCTCGACAGCCCCAGCTCATGGAGGAGAGGAACTGGCATCCTGGGCCCTGACGTAACCGAATGTCCTTTTCCTTCCAGTTTCAACCTGCTGGCCCAGCGATGTCACAGCAGAAGCAACAACCTGGAGAGTCTTCGCAGGCTCCCCAGGGCTCCCCTCCCCAGGAGCCACACCCCTCCCTGGCTCCCCGCTCTGTCCCTTGCTGTGCCCCCCACTCGGGAGGCTGCGGTTCTAGTTCCCAAAGCTCCCGGCCTCAGAGGCCGGCCCGCGCTCGGAGGGCTAGCCGACAGCCCCGCTGCCTCAGGGGTGGCACCGTCTACCACATCAAAGAGGAGGAATGTTAAGGCGACCGGCCCAGAGGAGAGGGTCACAGGGACAGTTGCTCTCCCCCCACCCAGGTCTCGTGTACTCATCCCACTGGGAAGCTCAGGACCCTCCTTCTCTTTGGGGTCAGGAAACACCTTCAAGCCCCCAGCACTTCAGAGGTGAGAACTCAGCCAAGCTGCATATCTGCTTCTGCCTTCCTCCACCCCCTCAGCTCAGCAACGAGGACGCTTCTTCATTTGGAGCCCTGGCTGCTGTGACACATGAGGTCCCAGCTCAGATGTGCCGAGACCTCCACAGGTGCATGTTGCCCCTCCTTCTTTCCTCCTAAGACAGCTGACGACATTTCAAGGAGACAGATGGTTTGAGATTTATAACTGAATTCTCAGCATCCTCACAGCCACCAACCTATGGCACCATGTGAGCCTAGCACTGAAGGCTTCAATGTAATAAACTTTCGTTGAGTACCTGTTTATTGTGTACTGGGCTCTGTGATCACAGATGCAAGGGCGAGATTTGTCTCTGCTCTAGGAAAGCTTACAATCTAGGTGAAGAGGCCATGTACACTCTAGATGGCAATATGTGAACTAATAAATATAATTTTAAGCTGTTTGACTTATTTTGCTTTCTCACTTTGTGTCCAAAAGAACTTAAAGAAGAAAGAAAGTTCAAAAGGTCAAAGACAGCAGGGAGAGGATTATCCTGATGGTGTCGATCAAAGGTGGTTTCCTGGGCCTTGGAAGGAGAAGTCTGAAACAGAGCGAGCATGTCTCAGGGCGAGAACAGGCTCCCTGGGGTAGGTAACAATTAAACAGTACCTTTAAAGTTAAGTCGGCTTGGGTGCTACAGGTAGAATTAGGAGGAAGAGCCTTCCAGGTGGAAGACACAACATAAATGCATGCATGTCAAGTGGGGTACTTGCCAACGGCATGGATTTTAACTTGGTTGGACTGTCAGGTATGAGATGATGGTGTAGGGGAGTCCATAGCCTCAGCTCCTTATGATAACTCAAACCGGCTCAGGTACTGAACTTAAGGTATAAAACCCCAGCTACCAACATATTGTCACCTGGGAAAAGTCTAGGCCAAGTCGAAGGCCAATAAACCTGAAGTTGAGGGAACCTCAGGTAAATTACAGGGGTCTGCAGGGGCTCACAGGAGTGTCTAACCCATGGCCTGTGGGCTGCATGCAGCCCAGGGTGGCTATGAATGTGGCCTGACGCAAAATCATAAATTTACTTAAAATATTATGAGATATTTTTTGAGTGTGTGATTATGTGTCGCAATGTCACATAATCACAAAATCACAATGGCCCAAAACAACTCTTCTTCCCGTGTGGCCCAGAGATGCCAAAAGGTTGGATGCAGAGGCACTGGAAATACTTTTTTTCAAGTCCTCAGCCCAGCTGATTACGTTGCACGGGACGCCCATTTCCACAGCTCGGCGCTCTTCCTGATTGCGGGGACCTGATTTTGCCTTTGTGGAGATACATCTATATAGAAACCTATAGATAGATCATAATTACATAGAATTATAATTTCCATGTATAATTTTTCTCATTATGTAAATGATCCACACCTGTTTCATTGTTATAAAGATTTGTTAATGTAGGTAAGCATAAGGAAGATGATTAAGACAAACTGCAAATTTCATCACCGAAAATAACCACTGCTAGTAATTCCATAGATTTCCAATCTTTATGAATATTACAAAATTGGATAATTTCAGAATATTTTATAACCTGCTGTTTTTACCTAACAATATAATTTTATGTCAATACTTTTCTATGTTAATAAATAAATAACACTATTGTGTGAAGACACCATAGTTTGTATAACTAGTTTTCTAAAACTGAACACGGATTGTTTTCACTCTCATGCTCTCTAAACAATCACAAAACAAAAATTCTCATTGGTGATTACTCTTAGTAATTTTCCTAGAGTAAATTTTTAAAATTGATATTTTAGAATTGTCAAAGCTTATGAAGATTTGTTTTCAGACTTTCCAGGAAGATTGCATCTTGGGAACAATTAAAATGCTTCCCTTTAAATAAATTATTTTCAGAAAGGGATTTCTTTTGTTTAACAGTGAAAGTGAGGACTATTTTTAAACATAACCCCAGCTAGAAGAAGAGTTCACTTTATGAGAAAAAACAATTTCTGGGAACTAGACAAGTATGTGTCTGTTTTACTATCATAAAATCAGTACTTGTAAAAAAAATGTAGCTGCTTCTTTTGAGAGGAGAAAAAGTGCTTTATACTGTATAAAGCAGTGTTTTATAAATTTTAATATATCATTTATTGTACTTCTATATTTAGCTTATATATTTAAATATGATTTTAGAAGCTCTGTTATGTTTGTGGGAGAGATTTCTGGGGAAATCCTTAAGAAAAAAGCAAAATACTAATTTTTGGTAGATTGTGTAAATTTAAATTTAAATTTAAATTTAAGAATATTTGTTTATTTTTATTTTTTTATTTTTGGTCTTTATTAAAAAAAGATATTCACCAAGCAGCTATTTTCTAAAAAGTCTGACAGAAACTAACATGTTTTGATGAGAGTATTACTTAATATTTTGGCTTATTCAGATTTTCCTAGCCAGTACTTGGATTCCCTGTGCTAATTGTTCAGCTAGTGTCTTATTCATAGATAGACTGTTTAGCCTGCCTCAAACTATTTTGGAATTACTACCTTAAAAATAAGCTAGTGATCTGATCATTTTTTTCCTCATTTGACATCTTCACATTTCTGAGCCATGTCTGTGCATCAGAAATGACAATATTTATGAATTCCTTTTAGGGGTGACTTTAGTGTGGCTTCACTTTAGTTGTGCAAAACAGCTGCGCACAAAACCTTAGGAGTTTATGGGAACATCAAGAATAGGAAAGTAGCACAATCATTTTTCTTAAGAATGTATCTAATTTATGCTTTCAACATATGTTAAATATTTACACATTTTTAACATTTTCTAATTTGAAAAATTTATTTTGACAGAACATTTGGTATTTAATATACTCTTTTATCTAATTTTTAAAAAATGTTTAATGTAGTATTGCATGGACTAAATAAAGAGCATGTAAATAAAAATAAATAAATAAATGAAGTGGCTAGGTTTTTAAAAGAGCTTTCCTAGGGACTTTGAAAGATCCTCGGATGAAGGTTTTAACAGCACTTTGTCCTCTCTTAACAAAGCTGGATTCCAGCCGTCCAGCAAGCAAGTTCTCACTGAAACCTAAGTCAGCCCTTGTCCCAACATGCCAGCTCTTCCTGGGTCTCCAGTCAGGACGGCTGTGACCCTGGTCAACCTGACCCCATGGTCCATCTCTCTCGAGGCTGGCCTAGCCCATTCCCCAGGTCTAGTGCATTTTCAGCAGTTCTTAGTTTACAATGTATGATAGACCATATTTTGTTACTGGGTATTATAGCCTTCATGCTATATCACAAATAGTAATAAAAAATCATGGTTTTTAGTTATTCCTGTAAAGACATCACAGAAAAATACTAAAACAAAGTCATCCTAAGGTGAAAGAAACTGTGTGGTGCTAATTTCTTCTCTTATTTAGTGGGAAGTCAAGAAATACTGCCCTAAACTTGGCAAGTGAAGAAATAGAATTTTAGTTATGGCATTTAAAGTCCACTACTAACAGTCACCAGGAGTTGGAGCTGGCTCAAGGCACATCACACGCACATTTAAAGATTTAGGGGAGCCAATAGTAGTCTGAAAAATAAAAACATGTCTAAATGAGGAGGAAGGAGAGAGAGGACAGTGAACATGAGCTTACCCCTTGTGTTTCACTGGGGAAGTAAACAGACACGTCTGACAGGCGGCAAAGAAACACATGTATAAGCAGATAATTTAGAGTGACACTTAACATTTTTAAGTTAAAATGGAATACCTGATTTTTAATTTTATGTGAATGTATTACCTTATTCTAAAAACAAATAAAATCACCTCTTGTTTTTACACTCATTTGTAAGAGTTCTAGACCTTCCTTAACAGAGAGAGTGTAAGTTCAGACCCCTGCCAGGTAAAACCCATTTTACATCTTTGATAACTGTGACTTTATGCAAGTTTCTATGCCTTTCTATGCCTCAATTTCCTCATGTAAATGTTAGTTAAAGTAATAGTGTCTGCCTCAGGAAAAGGAAGGTATTACATATGATATCATAGGTAACATATTTTGATGTATTTAACCCAATAAATGTTAGTTGTAACTTACATTTGGAACATTGTATATTTTTAATGGGCCTCTTGTTTAGAATAGTTTTAGATTTACAGGGAAGTTGCAAAAGCACTACAGAGAATTTCTCGTACTCCTGGCACCCACTTTCCCTGTTGTTCAGATCTTGCATTAGTATGGCACGTTTGCTACCATCAAACAATCAATATTGATACATTATTTTTAACAAAGGCCATACCTATACTTTATTCAGATTTCCTTAATTTTTACCCCATGTCTCTTTTGTATTTCTGGATTCCATCCAGGACACATTACATTCAGCTGTCTTGTCTCCTTAGGCTCCTCTTCATTGTGACAGTTTCTTAAACTCCTTGTTTTTGATGACCTTGACAGTTTTAAGGAATGCTTGTCAAGCATTTCGTAGACTCTCTCTCAACTGGGATTTGTCTGGTGTTTTCCTCATGATTAGAATGGGATTACGGAAACCTGGGAGGAGAATCACAGGGATAAAATGCCGTTCTCATCCCATCATATTAAGGGTGCATATCGACAACACCACACCACTGTTGACACTGACCTTGATCACCTGATGGAGGTAGTATTTGTTAGGTTCTCTTCCTCCTTTTCCTAGTCCTCTCTCTAGAAGGAAGTCAGTGCCTGCAGCCATTTGAGGGGGTAGGGAGTTATGCTCTGCTTCCTTGAGGGGCAGCAACTACATAAATTATTTGGAATTCTTCTGTATGAGAGATTTGTCTTTCTTTTTTAACTTATTCAGTCATTCATTTTTATCAGTATGGACCCATGAATACTGAATATCTATGTTATACTTTGGGTTGTAATTCAATCTCATGTTATTTATTTTGTTGTTCGCACCGTTCCAGCTCCGTCAGTCAGCTCCTGTGTCCCTTTGTCATAACACCACTGGATTATTTTTTAAGCACTTCTTTGCTTTCTGACAGTGCCAGATGCATCGGGTGCACTTCTCTGCCTCAGATCTAGACTCAGCCATTTGTCTAGTGAGCCTTGGCTTCTTTTATTGAAAAATTGTGTCATAAACCAAGGGCCGGGTGCTGGTTGTTTTCACAGCTACCGGGATGTCACTGCTTCTACCCCTTCTCCCCGGATGAGCTTGGAAATGCACGTGTGTGTACTAATCCGTGTATAGACACATCGCTATAATTATTTCAATAATTATCCACCTGCATCTCTATTAAGTTAAATATGAGTTCATACTGATGTCTTCAGCTCTAATTCAGTATCATATGGTTTACTCTATCCTCTTTCTTTGCTCGTCTGCAACGTCCCCCTCCAACAGTGAGAAACCTGGCTCCCACCATCTGCCACACATTCACTTATTTGTTCAATTCCAGGATGAATGTACAGTGTACCCTCATTTGAAAACAAAATTTTGAAATGCCCAGCAGTCAGTGGGCATATATATATATATATATATATATATATATATATATATATATATATATATATATAAAATAGTCTGTCCAGAAAAAGTCCCACCATTGTTAATATTATGAGAATGGTTTGTGCGATATGGATGCAACCTGGCAGCCAGGGAGAGTGGACTGGAATGTGCATGTGTGAATAATGAAGCCTTCATTGTACTAGTCACTGGGGGCAGTAGAGGCCACTGAGTGAGCACGTGTACTGCGTGTCCGTCCCACTCAAATTGACTGAGCAAGCAGAGCAACGGATCTGAATCAAACTTTGCATTAAGCTTGAACATTCCTCTGTGGAAACTATCTGGATGATTCAGAAGGCCGCAGCTGTGGGTAACTGGTGATTGGCAGCTTCATCACAACAATGCACCTGCTCATGCATCACATCTCGTGCAGAGTTTTTTGGTGAAACATCAAATCACCCAGGTGACTCAACCTCCCCACAGCCCAGATTCAGCACCCTGTGTGAGGTCCCAAGGTACCTACTTTAAAAGGGACTGAGGCATCATTGTCCTATGTACAATGTTTCTTACATCTTATATCTTCTTCAATAAATGTCTATTTTTCATATTACATGCTTGATACTTTCTGGACAGACATATATATATATGATATATATATATATGATATATATATATATAATGGTACTATCAGAACACTGTAGGACAATATTCCCAAACTAGCAGCATCACCTGGAGGTATTTAAACAATGCAAATGCTTAAGACTTGCTTCTTGGAGTTTATGACTCAATTGGTCTTAGCTGGGGGCCAGAAATCTACATTTTAAAAGTGTTTAAAAGTGAGTCCCAGGCGACTCAAATGCACAGGCAGGTTTAGAGCCCCTGATCTTTCACAGCATCGAAAGCAAGGTAGTTTAGCTGCTTCACTCAGTTCTTTGCCGAGTTGACTCTGTTGCTCTGAAACCCAGAACCTATGTGATCTGCTCTTGCTCGTAAACTCTCCAGTACTCAGTTTTCCCATTTGTAGTAACACTCAACTCACAGGACTGTTAAGAGGAGAAAAATAAAACATATGACCATAATTTTTACAGTAGGGATAGGTTAGAACTACAGGTTCACAGAATGACAGAGCAGACAGTCAGAGAACAGAATTCAGGCCCCCAAAGTCTGAGCAACTTATCCGAGGCTTCTTCATGCCTGCCCCCATACTCTTATATTTTATAGTATTGGCCAACCTAGGTAAAAAGAACACTACCAATTCAACTAGAAGCAGGCTTTGTGGAGAAGAATGACAGCAAAAGGGTTTCGCAGTCCCTGCCTTTATCTTAAGATATGTTAATTGCAGGATGAAGAATACAGTCTACTAGGTTGTCCTCTTTGAGCACAGTGGACAGAAGAATGGCCAAGTCATTAGCACGAGGCTGTGATGAGCCAGAGATGCTATCAATGCACAGTCTCTAAGAATGGGGGGATGATGGCGCCTAGGGTCTCTTCTGCCCACCTTGGTAAGAGGAACCCCCCTTCAACATCAGAAGAGAGGAACAAAGTTACACAGGAGAAAGAAAGATCTGCCATTATTGGCCTGGGGTGGTGGGCAGTAAACCTTCTTTTTAGAAGATTTAGAAATATCTTCTTGGGAACCGTTGCCTGGAGGGAAAGGCAAAGTGATCTCTCTTCATAACTTTTTATCTTAGGACTAAGAAGCACCATTTGATGGTAACATCTGTAAATACAAGACCAGCAGGACGCTTTGGCTGTGGCCCTGCTCACTGAGGTCAGCTGAAGGGCCAGTGGAGAACCTAGGGTTAAAAGAGGGAACCCTTACGTTTGTTCCATAGGAGAAGGATCGTCACAGCTGTAAAAGGTGATGCATCAGGAAGTCACCCCCGTTCTAATGTGACCTAGCAGCCCCAGCCACAGGCTCTCGTCATTACCTCAGAGGTCAAGATAAAAACAAGAACAACACCACTCATTTTACAAATGAAGACACAGAGTCCCGAAAGAGATAAGTGATCTGCAGCCGTCAGTGCCAGGCCTGGGCCTACGCTTCCAGGATGGTCTGCTCCTTCAGTCCAAGGGGCTTCTCTGCATTTGGAGATGTTAGGGGGAAAAGAGGCTGTTACGCTAGTGCCAGATGAAATTGGTGTGTGACCCCAGTCCCATATGTGTAGGACTCAGAAGCTGGGGAATACCTGGGATGACAATAAATAATGAAAAGGCTTACATTAAGACTACAGCTTAGGGAGTGCAGTGCCATGGAATGCTGGACAGTGTTGGTTTCTTTGCTCATAATATTTCTTTTAACCACCGTATTATACCTGGTAAGCTCATGCTAGCTGACACTATACAGACAATGGAGAGTAGTTGGCTTTGAAGGCTCTCTGTAGGACTGATGGAGATGTGTTATGTCGCTTAAGCCTTGTCCCTTTATTCTGTCCTCTAACTGGAATACGCTGAGACCCACAGGGCCAGGTCATTGAGCACGGGTCATGAGTGCTTCCCCCACCCCAAGGGAAGCATCAGCCCTTCAATGACTCAGGTATGGACCGCATCGCCCTTGGGAAGACTATGTGCTCTTTGCCAGCATCAGACCACAGGTGGCCTGCTCCCTGGGGTTCTAGCCCATAGGAGGCTCAAAGGCCTGGCTGCTTCAGGCAGAGGAAGATCCTTGTTTTCCTTTCTTTCATCACCTGGGAATCATCTTGATAAGGATCTCACGCATGCCAATGCTAGTCTGGATGGTATCTCACCCTTCGGTTAAGGGGCACACCCAACACGGGCAGGAATCCCTCGCATGCTTGAGTGCTCAAGCAGGTAGGGTGGTGAGGAAGTGCTTGGGCAGATGACAGCAGAGCCCGGGAATGCATGGACCGTGCCTAGAGAGGCCTCAGCCAAAGAAAGGCCCTCCAGTCACCTTCCAGCCAGTCGGCCTGTCTACAAGCTCATTAACCAAGAGCCTGCCCAGGTCCAGGTCTGATTCGGCCATCACACTTGCAGCCCGCCCACCCCAGACGTCAGCTTTTTCAGTAACTAAATCAAGGTCACCTGACCCAAGGAATCTTTCTAAAATGTAAATCGCATCGTGTCCCTTCCTTACTTTAAATGGTCAACGATGCCCCAGTTGTCTCAGATCGAACTTTTTAGGCAGTGTTATCCTGTTTTCAAATTAAACTAAATGCCCACCTCCAAAACGTAAAGCAGGTAAATAAAGGCATAATCACCGTGCAGCGCGGGGTAAGTGGAAGGCCCCGACCCTTGCCTCCCCCTAGGCAGCTTAAACAGTCAAGAGTTACGGACTGATAGTTTAAAAAGCGACTCAAAGTGTTTAGGGGCCCCCATGTAAGCAAAATGGTATGAGGGAAAAGAAGGGCATTAAAATGTATTTACAACCTACTATCTATCAGATGTTTTTTGCATTATTACACTACAATAGCTCTATAAATTTCTTACAGTTAGCCTCATTTTACAGACCAAAGAGCAAGATGACATTCAAAAGCCATTAACATCCCCATGGCTCATACGCCTTTGCCCCTTTTCCAGACCCGTCTTCTTCCAGGTTCTATGCTGCGTGAAGACATGAAGGTGATGCAACAGACAACGGTGGGGGCAGGCAGGGCGGGCGGGGAGCACCGCAACACAGCAACTCCTACTGTAGGAGGGCGTGGCTCGTGGGAGAGGTGATGTCCGAGCATCCTTGGCAACAGGCTCCAAGGACTGTAATTTAAAAACCATTAATCTGTAAACTAAAGTACAAAGCCCAGCAAATAAAGCTCTTGTGTTCTGGGCCCTCCCTCCCTTCCTGTCCAGTTAGTGTACCACTTCTCACTCTTCTTCAACATCATGACCACTCGGTTTCCAGAAAAGATCAGACCCTTTCACATCTCTGTGCCCATGCACGTGTTCTCCCCTCCATCTAGAACATCAGTCGCCCCCCCGTCCCCTGACTATTTTCCACTGTTTTTGAGCCTCAGCCTTTTTTACCTGTAAAATGAGATTATCAATAAGAAACTCAACGAGCTACTATGCTGTGACAATGCAAATGACGTGTTTGATGAATGGAAGGTCGAGAGTAAATTTAAGCCCTTTTCCTATTTAAGGGCAAAAAAAAAAAGTATCTTAATCTTTGAACTCTCAAAACCCGGCACAAAACAGGCACTCAGCAGACAACTTAATGTCCTTGAAGTAGTATTTGCAAAGTTACTACAAGAAGGGAGCTTTTCTTGGGATAAATAATTTCCCATTTTTAAACCAGTAGCTCATTGATAGTGTTGGATCAATGCAATAGAACAATGTTTTCCAACCTTTTAAAAATATTTGTATTATTGCAGTGGAGGCCGTTGCAGGAAAGGAGCACGCTTTTGCCCATCCCTACGCATCCGGCTTCAGCATCTCACACTCTCAGCAAGGAGAGGCAGATCAGTCACATATATAAGCAATACTCTGCTTTGGCACAGCAAGGCCACAAGTCAAGTAACTAATTTCCCTCTAATGAGTGGGACGAACTACATAGGTTAGATGGAGTTGCTTCCTTATAAAGTGACTTACCTTCAAATATTTTGCATCCTCATAGACACACCAGCCAATCATCTCTCCTTTCTTATGAAGTTCACCACCACTCCTACCCCCAGATAAAATACGCTCAGGGAAAAGAAAAGACCGGGAAAGGCAGCCCTTGGGTTGCACATTAGCTTTTTGGAGTTCTGGTGCTCATAAATGCAAATACAGGCTTAAAAATGTATTGAGATCATCTGGTCCAGTCTCCTCTGAGCCCAGGAGGAATATCAGAGCCAGGGTCAGAGCCCTGACTCCCTTGCAAGGCCCTTGCTGCTGGCCGGTAGAATCCGTAGCTCCATCCTGGGAACAGCCTCCCACACTTGCCCCATGTGCCCGCCTCTGACCTGGCCTCCCACGGTAGTCTCCCTAAGGAGTGAAAGGAGGGAGACCTTTCCCTCACCCAGAAATCACTCGTTAATTCATTGAACAAATATTTTTGAGCACATAGAAGAATGCCAAGCACCGTGTCGGTGCCAGCATGAAGAGTGAACCAGCTGACACGGAGATTTCATTCTATCCGGGATGACAGGTATTGAAAACTAAATACAAGCAAGTTGATTTCAGAAACACAGCATGCCATGGGGGCATTTTCTAGAAGAAACTGAGGTGATTGAGGTTGAAGATACAAGGGTCCAGAACAAAGGAACAGACCCAGGCGCTGAGAAGAAACACAAGGAGCTGTGTCCTCCTCTGACACAGGAAGTCACAAAGGATGTCTGCAGGCATAGGTAGGCCTGACGACTTGGGAGCCGGAAGCAGATGCCCTTCACATTTGACAACTGCCGTTTGCTCCGTGGAGCAGGGGGAGTATCGTCTACCTACAGGCTGCAGAGAAGGTTTGGGAGGTTCCAGGGAGGAAGGAACGCATGTGTGTGTGGTGATACAGAGAAGTGTATAGGACTGCCAAGCAGTGTTTTGGGGCCTAGACCAGGTGGATGATCATGATCTTATGATGATGCCAACCTGCCAAAGTATCTTTAAAAAAAAAAACAAAACTATTTCTATAGCAGCTCGGCACAGCAAGGAGGATTCAGCCAGAGTTGAGGTTTTATCTCTCAAGTGCATTGACAAGCCAAAGGGGTGAAAAGTTTATTATACTCTCAAAAGAATGGTTGAGCTGCTGGACTTAGGAAAGCACGTGGGTGGGGAGTGGCCTGAAGGAAGAAGGGAGCTGGTGAGGCGGCAGATTTCAGTGGTTATAACCAAGCAGGTTGAAAGGAGGGACTGTGAACAGAGAATGGGGTGCCTGGCTTTGCCGTGTCAGAGACGTAGGACCTGGCTTCTAGTTCAGACTCTGCACAACAACTTGGATCATCTCCTTTGTCCCCTCCGGCTCTCTGTGTCCTCACCTATGTGCGGAGGGCAGCGAGAGAACCAAGATCCTTCCCAGTTGGGCCTTTCTGTGGCACTACGCTGTTGGGCGACGCTTCAGACATGCTGGAATCTGAGTCAGATACACTGGGCCCGCAGTAGTGGCCTGTGGGTGCTTAGATTATTGGTTCCGCACCTGTTGATAGAACCTGCAGAGATTCTTAGCTATGTCCTGGGTTCATCCAACATTTGTGGCTTTATGATTTCATCTCACGGGCATGCTTCGGATTCCTCCAGAAGCCCTAAATTCAATCCCTAAGCTGTGCCATTGTAAGCTCCCTCATAAACCAGGATCTTCTTATCTTTATGGAGATCCTCCCAGGATTTATGGGGGTGGGGGTGATGCTCTTAGAAGATACTTGTGAGGAAGATCCAGTAGTGACTGAGTGTGACAAAGTGACAAAATGACAGAGGCGCTGGAATGTGGGAAGCTGTCATCTTAACATCCCGGTTGGGATCAGCTTTCACATCATGGTGGCTCATCCCCTCAAGTTGGGTGCGGGAAACATATAAAAGTCCTCAGATCCTACTGTCTCCTCATTTGACATATCCGTCGCTTGCCTGAAGTTAGGAGAACAAGGTGAGTGTCCTTACTGACTTGATGGCAAGTTGGGGGTGGCCAGGACTGCCACACATCAGCTGAATGGGACAAGCCACTCCAGATTGGAGAGAACAGGGTAACTGGTAATTGCAGGGTGATGAGGCTCACGGCAACCACTGTGCGGCTCAGAAGTAGCAATCCCAAGGAGTCCGAACGTCAGCCTCAGGTGGGCTGGGGTGGGGGAAGCTAGCTTCTAGGACAAGAGACAGTCACACCCGGCTGACGATGTAGGGACAAAAGGCGGCAGGTGGGGGAGATGGTGAGGACTGGTGGTGTAGCATGGCCTCAGGCTAGCCCGCCTGGTTTCTAGAGTGCATAAATTAAGAGATGTTATAAAAAAACAGTTTAAGGCTTTGGTAGCTACTTAGTGCCCTAAGTTGCTGCTTTTGAAGTCAGGAGTCTTAGGAGAATCAGGACAGTTAGGAGACAATGTTACAAAATTCTAACTCACCACCTGCCTGATTTCTCCCCTGCCGGGAGAGCAGGCCGACTCTGCTATAAGATATGCGCCCTGGAGCCACGGAATCAATTACAAAAGTTCAGCCTCTGTAGAAAGATACAGATACAAATTACTACGTTTGTATATACTGGACTTTCATAATATCTGCATTGCTTTTTAGAGTAACTGAACTTTCTCCAAGATGTCTTGCCAACAAAACCAGCAGAAGTGTCAGCTCCCTGCCAAGTGCCTCCCCAAGTGCCCACCCAAGTGCCCGCCTCAGGCCCCCGCTCCCTGCCCACCTCCCTGCCCGCCTCCCTGCCCCGCTCCCTGCCCGCCTCCTCCTCCCTCCTGCTGCATCCCCAGTTGCCGTATTTCTGGCTTCGGAGGCTGCTGCTCTCTGGTGTCTCACGGGTTTCCGGGCGTCTGCCTAGGCCAGCCCCAGCCTCCCGCCTGCTGTGAGAGGGAATCTTCGGGATGCTGCTGCTGCTGCCATGGCCTTGGGGGCTGCAGCTGATCTGCCACTTTTGAGGGGCCGAAGATCCACAAACAAGGACCGGCATCGAATGCACGTCTTCCCTCACTCTCAGCCTTGTCCCCTCCTGTCCCCTCCAACCGAGAGGCCCAGATGTGGCGGCAATGATCCCTCTCTGCGGAGAACCTCAGACCTCCTGCCCTTGGCTGTGTTCCTAAATCAAGGACACCTGAATGTTACAGACAACTCTGCTTCCCAAAGCCCCATCAGTGTGCAAAAATAAAGCTCATCTTTCCTCACACCCTGAACTTCTCGGTGTTCGTTGATCTCGCACCCTCGGCTCTGAGGAGCTCCCGTGAACCTGGAATCTCCAAGGAGACCCTGCCAGATGGGACATTCCCTCTAAGGTAGACCGCAGGTCTGAGCAGTTTGAGAGGAAGTGAAAAGGAAAGTTCCAGAGGGGTATCACAGCGGGGATGTTCCCAAAATAACCGCTGTTCCAGTGCGGCTGCTGCCGGTGCCCCCACCACTGAGGCTACTTCCCGTTCGTGAAGGACATGCCACTTCTCAGTCCCAGAGTTTAGCCTTCAGGCCCTTTAGAGTTAGGGGAATCTCATGCTCAGGAGGGAAATGGCACAGGTGTTGTCATTTTCAGATCTCGGTTCATGACATATTCTCTCCTTGAGCATATCTACCTGACCAAGTCCCTTCTCTCCACACAGCAGCCAGACTCCATCCCACGGCCCAGTGAACACAATGCCCCAGAGACATTCTTTACTATCCACCCTCTGTGGTTTCTTTTCCTCTTCTCTTCATTAGGACAAATGGCATGGGTTCGAGGGCTGCCCTTTCTAAGCCGACAGGAGGCCATAGGCAGCAGCAATGTTCCTGCCCTTCTGTGACCCTCATTCCATTCACAGTATCGAGACACACCGGTGCCTTTCAGGTCAGTGGGAGACAAAGGGATGGAGCTATGCTTGGTAAGCCAGCAACTGCCCCTAATCCACAGCTGCTTAAACATCTGGCTCATGTGGTGGAGTGTGTCTCACACACTGAGTCTGCTGTAGCAGAAGAGAGATCGAGGGCTGCTGCTCCAGCCCACCCTCTTGGACCAAAATAAATCATTGTAAGTCATGGTTGACCAAGGTCATCCAGGTCACGAAGAGCTTTGGGGTTTAGAATGAAGGCGGACACGACCACCACTCTTTACATCCTAATCAATACTCAGTCCAAGGAAGAGGACTTCTAGATCCATGGTTTTCAACCTCTGACAAAAGGGACAGTGGAGTCCAGAGAGGTATTTCAGGGACTCGTGAGATGTCTTTGAGAGGGAAACTCTGTGTGTGTGTGTGTGTGTGTGTGTGTGTGTGTGTGCGCGCGCGCACGCGCGCACATGCGTGCATGTTCATTTATTTAAAATGCTGTTATAATAGTCAGCACGCTCACTCAAACTTGTACAGTAGCTGGTGACAAATGATAACACCTTGGAGATCATCAGGCTCTCTGGCAAATAGATGTCAGGGTAAATTTTTAAGGCCTTAGTCATATTTGTTGATTGAGGGTAAACATTCTTTTTACCACATTCTAGCTTTATTTTTTTTTAAATAGTGCCGTTCATCTCAAACTTACTTCTTAACTCTGGAGAGTGAGCGCTCTGACTGGTGGAATGACGACAGGCTCACCCTCGCCCGTGTGTGCTTTCCTGTGGTGCTCGCTCTCGGGGGTTGGGGGGGTCTCTCTGTGGGCAGCCTCTGTCCCGATCCAGGTCCCCCGTTTAGACGTGGGAATAAATATTATGTTTTCCATTTTGGCCATGATAGAAGTTACATTCTTCAACGCTCTGCTTTATCAACCCTCTGTCTCACACCAATGTCTCTCTCTCTCTTAATTGATTCAGAGTTTGGAGAAGAAAGGGGTATGATAAATTCGCCCTCTCAAAAATCTCAGTAGCAAGAAAAGTGTGGTTTTGTCCACCCCATCTTTCAGGGGTGTCCAACCTGAGGACCCCATGGGACCCAGGGCAGCTATGAATGCAACCCAACACAAAATTGCAAATTTACTTAAAATCTTTTTTTTTTGCTCATCAGTTTTCACTAATGTTTGTGTATTTAATGTGTAGCCCAAGACAGCTCTTCTTCTTCCAGTCTGGTTCAGAGATGCTAAAGTTTGGACACCCCTGTAAATATGCTATATTTGGTTGTATACAATTTGACTCATACAAAGTTGCGCATTAAACATGGTACCAAGTAAAACCCAGGTACTTCAGTGACTCATGAGAAGTTCTTTCAATAGCTGATAAACAAGTCATATGCCATATGTAATAGCATAATGGTAACACTAATCTTAGCACTTAGTATAAGTTTTCTTATCTGGTTCTATGTTTATAAATACTAATTTTATGTAAAGGTAAATATTGCCTCTTTATATTAGAAATTGATCCCTGATTAAACAGAGAAAAATTTTAAAAGGATAATTACGGCTGTATCCAACAGAATATTCAGGCTTAAAATAAGACAATTATGTATGGAACTATAATTGAACAATGATAAAAAAATAAAAATTTAAAAAATGACAACCGTGTTGTATCAGTACTAAGTAATTTTCAACTACCAATAACCACATTGAATCCAGTACACAAAATTAATGTCATGTGCCCAAAATTTGACTCAAATTTACCCCAAAATAGTACACCACCATTATGTTTTTATCACCAGGATATGCCTTTTATAGAGGTTAAAAATAGGTTAAACCCCTAACATGTTTACGTAGTGAAATTTCACAAAATAGCTAAGCCAACTAACTTCCTGACAATTAAAAATATTATTTTACCAGAAAGTGTAATTGACTTGAAATAGCTAAATATTAATTTTAACAGTATAGAAAATTTTAAATCTATAAGCAATAAGAATACATTTATAGTATATCTAATGTGGTTTTCCACATGGTACATTAGAACAAAGCATACAGCACTAGAGAATAGCTTGCTAAAAACCACGTGCAGTTGACCCTGTGGGAAGGGTGTTAGATGACTGGCTGATTTACAGATGCAATCAGGATCATCTGCTGATGAAGCAGTTCACAAAGGCTCCAGCGCGACATCCACTACACTTCATGAATGATTCTAAACGTTGAGGTCATGAGACACTTACAGTGAAGTTCAACAGGAGCAGCGTGGCTGTTGAGAATCTTTCCATTTTGTTATTTTGCTTCTATACGTTCAGGCAAGTAAATAAAAAGATGATTGACACTCAAAAGAAGAAAACAAAGATTTAAGATCAAATCTTTTAACACATTATTAAATAAATAGGCAGAACATGATTTTTACTTTGATATTGCAAAAGGAAAGGCAAGAAAAACTGTAGAAATTGTGCTTTGTGTAGAGGTTGTTGCCGGCACAGGCTTCAGTAGCTGTTGCGGGCTGCAGGAAAAGCAAATGAGTTCAGTGAGATGCTAACATGTTGTACAACAAGGTCTGATAAACCACTCATAAAAACCGGCTTTAAATCTCCCTATTTCCAGTGTTATTTATATGAAATGAGGGCAAATGGAATTTATCTTTTCTACCACAGAACATTGCCAACACAGAGGCATAGATAATTCAAAGGTGATGAGAAATAACCATTTTTTGTTGATCAATATTATGATTGATAAATATCTCATAAACCTATTATAGTTAAATGAGGTGACAAACTTTGCTGGTCTGTTTGATAAACTAAAAAGACTCAACATACACAATTTTGCACTGTCACTATGTTAAACAGCAGGTAAAGTATGAACAATGAACTGAAAACTTGACTCAACATAGAAAAATAAATTCGACTTTTTAAAAACATTTAATTATGATTAATTCATTAAATGAATAGTTGTGAAGCACCTACTATGTGCTAAGCATTGGTCTGAGAGTTGAAGCTATAGCTATAAATGAGAAGAAAATAGCTCCTGCTCTCATGCTGCTTCGAGTCTAGTGAGAGAAGCAGAGCACGACTACACAAGAGTTAAACGTTTGCTATATTAGGTGTTTCTGAGTGGTACGGAGAAGAAATAAAGGGTGATTGGGGGAATGGGGGTTGCTGGGGTGGGGGCATGCTAGTTCGTACGGTATGATTAGGGAAGGCCTGTGTGATAAAGTCATCTTTACAGGAGGTGAAGAAGGGAGCCACGTGGATACCTGGAGTAACAGCATTTCGGCAGAGGGGTCCATGAGCACCAAACTCAGGCAAGCATTGTATCGTATAGTATCATATCACATCGCGTTCACATGTTTCTCCACTCAACAACAACGACTTACACTGTCCAACTTGCTGAATTTTTTATTCTTTTGACATTACACCATTCAGTTAAGGACTGTAAACAGTTCTTAAACAGTATTACGACAGTTCCCAAACCCTCTGTGACTCCCTTTTCAATGCTGAGATCAGTCTAATAGAAAATGTGCTGAAGTTGAAAGCTGAACTATTGAAAACAAAACAAAGAAACAAACCCCAGGTGTTAGTGCTGGCTGGCAGCTGAGGCTCCCTCGTGCCCCCCCCCGCCCCCCCACTTGTCCATTACACGCTTGTGCAACTCTGAACAGGGCCTCATTACCATTTGCAAAGAAATAATTACAATCTTGCCAACACTATCCAACCAGAAAAAAAAAAATTTAAGTGAATGCTAAAACTGATAATAAGACTGTAACTGTTCTCTGCAATCCATTAACTAATTTTTGTGTATTATCAAAATAGGCCAATTTCTCTTAATTGATTTACTGATACAAATTTGACTATAAGAAATAAACTTAAATGAATAGATAAACTCTTGTCTGTTTTATATATCACAGTCCGGTGTAATATTTCACTTAAAAAATGGTTGTAGTTGTTAAAATATTTGAAAGCTTCTACAGAATATTATAAATTCCATGCTATGATATTTTCTATACCATAAGTATTCCATAAAAAACACAAGTGACATTTTTCTTTACAAATATTGCAAATAATATATCTTGACTAAATGGCACTTATATTTGTTGGTATGCAATCTGAATTTAAGAAATAACACACTCAACCAGAGAAAGTCAGGAAGCCTCTAACGGGTTCTCTGAACAGCGAACACATGACCTTTAACCTGGGCACTATTTGACATGTAGAATTTCTGGTTCATTTCTGCCTTGATGTATTTTATCTAATGGATGGAAAAACTCATCAATGTTATTTACCTTACTTTTCAATATTAACATATACTTGAGATGCTAGTTAATGTTATTACATATTAGACATTTTACTACACAGTTTTATTCCCCTTTGATGTGTTACTAAGAAAATAAACGTGAGACCTTTGGGTTTTTTCTCTACTTTAACACGAGGGGGCAGTATGTGTATTTCTTGAACAAAATTAAATGTACTCCTCCATTATTAAATTAAAAATATTACATATTCCACATTGAAATAAGTTCAGGAAATATAACTCTAGAACAATGTTCATTAAACTTCTGTCAGTAAATAGCACTTTATTAATGACTTCTATACACATTACTGCGCTAATTTTAAGGACAACATAATGCAGAACAAAACATAAAAATTTACAAGATGGGGTAATAATTAGAAATATTTCGTCTTTGCCTCATGCTGCACACCCTGCAATGTTGTGTAGAGCCTTCTTTGGAGACGAGAGCCAGCGTAAACAAAAACAGAGCAGCGGTCACCAGAGCAGGTGCCGGGGTGCCCGAAGCGTCAGGGGTTGATATATGCCAGACCACAAGAGGGCAGTGGTGGAAAGGCCAGGGGATTTGGGGGCAGGTGAGGTCCTCCCACTCACAGGTCAGCAGTGTGACTCCCAACATACCTCTGAGCCTTGTCTTGGATGAAAATGAGATCAACAATGACGAAGTATACTGTTAGCTTATTTTAAAGATTAAGTGAGATAATGTATTTGAAAATTGTTTCTAAATTGTAAAGTACTGCATCAAATGCTTGTTATTTTCAATAAACTGGAGGACAGCCGCCTCCTGATCTCATGCATTTCGATGGACGTGACTTTTGTTCTTTCTGGCATTTTTCTGGGTTAGTTTTCTTTCTGACCTTTTTCTTTTCTGTCTCTCTGTGTTTCTCTCTCCTATACTCATCATAACTAACAATGCTTATTAAGCAGTGCCGGCAATCTCAATGTGTTCTAGGTTAGATAACCCCACAATGCCTCAATACAGAGCACTGTTTCATTTACCAGTGTAGGAATCCGAAGTTACGTTATTTGTTCCAGGTCACAGAGCTGGTAAATTACAGACATGAGCTTTGAGTTCAGGCTATGCACCTGCAGCAGTGCATCCAATCGCTGCTACACCAACCAGCGAGTTAGATAGGGAAAGTTTAACATAAAAATTATTAACAATAAAGAGAGGAAGAGTAACTGCAGTACACAATTAAGAAAAAGGCTGAGGGAGAGTACCCAAAAGAAGGAAAACTCGGAAGGGCTCTGTGTAATGGAAGAGGTGTGGCCCAGTGGTCGGCTAGCAGAGTTCTCTGTTTTAGCCAGACTGGAGCTGGTCTAAAGTTGATTGGTAAATAGGTCACCTTCCCAAGTTCACGGTGAGGGGGACAGAGGGCAACCTCAGATCCCCACGGTGGCCCAGGTGTGAGGTGGGAGTGCGGTCACAGTGGGGACTGAAGCCCTGGAGGGCCTGTGGGCTGGAGGGGGAGCGCGGCTCCGTGCAGACAGGCCCTCACGCAGGGAGGTTGTGTGCAGCCAGGCCCTGTGGGGGCTTTCGTTTCAGGGTGGAGTCATCTGTGAGAAGATCACCCTCAGAGAGAGGCTGCGAGGTGGCAGAGGGGCCTCATACTGGGCCCATGGCTAGGGCGGGAGCCATCAGATGTCCTTACGCCCACCTGTCCCTTCCAGGTACCCCCTGCAGTGGGAATGGCAGGAAGCCTCTTCCTCCTTCATTGTCCCTCCAGTGCCCTCTATGGAGAAAGTTTAACATCCTCTCACTTTTAGGAGAAATGCTTAAAGAATTCTGTAGTTTCTCACAGAGTTTACATAAAACAGCGCGTCTGGCGCTGAGAGGTAATGCATTGATAACTGACATCCTGGCTCTCTCACTCTCTCTCCATCTCACACACACACTCACACTCACGCTCACAGTGCCACAAAGACTTGATTCTCTGACCAACGCATCGCTGCCCTGGAAGGACTGTTCACGTGACTCTGGTTGGAATCCACACATTAGTAAATTAGCTGAAGAGGAAGTATTGTCACATTTCAGGGCTGTAAGGATGACTGTATCTTCCACCAGGGGACAGGAAAGCTGAGCCGTAAACTAGACTTTGCAGCAGCCCTGTAGAGTCATGACTTACTTGGAACTTCTTAAACTACATCATAATCCTGAAGGGACTCCTGAATTCTCACTGTTGGTGAGGCTAACCAGGGCAGAGAAGGGAGGGGACAGCCACAGGCGCCTTCGGGAAAAGTTCTTTCTACTGGGAGCTTGTACTAAGATGTCAGAGTGGAGTTGGGGAAAGGATGTGATACTTCAACCTCCTGAGAGCAGAATCATGACAGAAGGAAGCATTTCCAAATCCCAGGGGAGGACAGATAAGGGCTTAAGTTAAAGGCTGCAGCTTTAGTTTTGCTTCCCATGGGACTTGGGAGGCATTCCTGATGATACCACCCAGGCCTTTACACCACTACAAGCTGATGCAAACCCAGAAATTGCTCACAGACTGCCCGGAAAACTGAGGGTTAGAGACAGCCCCCACTCTTCCTCCAATCTTCATGGCAACCAATCCCAGAGGTAAAGAATTCGCTACATGGACCCACAGTGGCTCAAACGAGATACAAGGCTTAGAGAGAGCAATCAGCATGGGTGGGAAAAGCAGCCAGGGGACTTGCCTAAAGCTTCCTTGCCTGGCAAGCACATTCGTTTTTGCTTACAGCTGGACACAAAGAGAAAAGTTTGCAAGTGGTGTTGCAGTTCAGTCTTCATACAATATTGCAATGGGGCAAGTGCTTGTAACAAACACAAAGGAACTTTAGCAGAGACACACACTCTGGAGAGTAAAGGATTGACTTCTCACTCCAAAGGGCCTGCTCCTGGGAAGACACACCTTCCCCAAGTCTCAGGCCCGGGGAAGAGGACTGTGGCAGATGTGGCCCAGCTCAGCCTGGGGGGGCCTCTGGAGGTGTCTGAGATGAACAATATTCAGGGTAGCGGGCAAAAAACAAGCAGGTGCAGGGACCACTAGACCATAATTGAAGGGGCCTCTGAGCCCGTCAAGAAGATAATGTGCTCTTGTTAGGGACAGTTCACTGCACACAGACCAAGAGAAAGTTCGACCTCAGAGCCTCTTCACTCTCCACATGCCAACGGCGTTCCCACCTTTGCCAGCCTTACCCATGCTGATTCAGTTCCTGGGGTGTGTGGTACAGAGTCTGGGCGGGGAGTAATAGTCTATTTTCTAGACCAGATGTTGATCATACAGGTGTGTTAACTTTGTAAAAATTCATTAAGCTGTATTCTTAATGTATTTATATTACAGTTCAAGCTACTTTAAAATAATAGACACACAAATGCATAATAAATATAAAAATGACACGGGCAATTCTTAAAAAATAAGAGGACTTTGTAGGGACTAACTCTACCAGGTATTATAATATACGATAAGGCTGACATGTAGTTGGGGTGGTACTAAGCCGTGAATATACAGACAGATCAATAGGACACAAAGGGAAGTTCAGAGCTAGGAGCAAGTACACAGGGGACATTAATTCATGATAAACACACCTCAAATCTATGAAGAAAAGATCAATTAGTCAATAAATGATGTTGCCACAACCGGGTAGCCAGGAAGAATAAAAGCCTCCCATTTTATACTAAGATGAACTTCCTATATTTCAAAATGGGAATCAGTTTTATAATTATAACACAATAAAAACTATAAAAGAAAATATTGTTGAAATGTTTACATAAAAATTAACAGTATCTGTGTGGCTGAAATCTAACAAAGTCAAAAAACTAGAAGAAATTTTGTATTTCACAGCACAAAATGGTTTAATTTCCCAATATATTATAAATACCACAAATCAATAGTTAAATGGTCAACAATCCCATTGAACATGAAGTAAATTGTACAACCAGGCAGTTCCTGGAAAAAGAAGAAATAGTATCTCTCCTAATGAGATAAAAGATAACTAAGCCAACTTACGAAGAAAAACTCAAGACTACTCTAGGATATCATTTGTAACCTATGAGATTGGCGGAGAACAATGAATTTAATAGCACATTGTGTTGATGAGTTCATGGGGGAATGTGCCACTTTACACTTTGGAGGAACTATGTAAACTGTAAAGCTTTCATAGATGAAATGTGACCACATGGCTCAACTTTATCCTCTGAGCCAGCAACTGCACTTAGCGAAATACATACCTCGCACTCATCAGTGGGGAACGACGTACGTGTGTGGTGTGTCCACTGCAGCATCACTTGCGAGAGTCCAAGCTGGGAATTCCCAAAAGTCTCTAGATGATTCTTCAGGCTAATAAACGAATGAAGAAACCCTTTACATACCAAGATGGAATGATCCCCAACTTATATTTCTGTGAAAAAAATAGCAAAACAATACAGAGCATCTTTTATTTTGTTAAAAGAGGGAAAGATATCTATGTCCTGGGTACCTTTTTTGTGAATAAAATACCCTGAAAAGATATTTGAAAAGCTGACCACTGTTGGCTAAAGAAATCAGAGTAGCAGGGGAGAAATCGCACTGTGTATCTTTTCTAGCTTTCGGGTTCAGACATATAATAATGAATAATGTCAAAGGGAGCAGGGCCTCAGGGACCAGAACCCAGAATGAGGCCCCAGGAGGACCTGCTCCATCACTGCAGGTAACGACGGTTCCTGCAAGCCGGCCTCATTTTTTTATCACTAATACATTGAGCCCATTGAGCGAGGGAAGATGGTCATAGGAAGATGGTTATAACTGTCCCTAATTTTGATGACAGAGGCAAGAAAAACACGGGCGGTAAGAGTGGGTCTGCAGCAAGACACATTCCGTTGGATGTGCTTTGAGAGCAGACTCAAAAAATGGGTCTCTCCACTTGGACAAGCACTGGGAGCTGTGGCAGGCAAAACACGACCCCCTCTGTGAAAAAGGAGTAACTGTCCGCCATCATGCGCACTCAGCTAATACGGTTTGACTGTTTCCCATGTGCCAGGAACTATCCTAGGAGCTTGAGATGTGTCCGTGGAAAAACAAAATTTGTCTTTTTGGAGATTTTAGTGAGAAAAGGAAGACATTAGACAAAAACCTGACATGGAAAAGTTATTGTATGGATAGCATATGGTATGTATGTGAAAAGCACCACTGAAGAAAATAAAATAAACTATGTTAAGGTGATTGGAGTGAGAAAGGGGTGGTAGATTGTAGTTTTAGACAGGAAGATCAGGGTATAATACCTCCTTTAGAAAGTGGCATTTTAAGACTTGAAAGGGGGAAGAGATTCATGAGGTACCTTGGGAGGGGTAGGTCTTCCAGCCAGTACGAAGGGCCCTCGGTATTGTGTCCGCGTGTCCATGTGCTGAGCTAGGCCGTGGGGAGAGCAAAACGAAACAACAAGGTCCTTGCTGCCCAAGGGGTCCCTGCTTCTCGCCCGCTGAAAACCCTCAGTGGTTCCCATTGTCCTCAGGATAAAGTCCACCCTCTTTTTCACGGGGTACCAGGCCCTCGTCAATACAGCTCCCCCCTTCCTTGGCAGCTTGCTCTACCTCTTCCCCTCCCCCTGCTCCAGCCACACGGAGCTTCTCCCCAACAGGGCCTGCTTCTCCATCTCCGAGTCCGAATGGCCTCTCGCACACACCTTCACCTCCCACTTCCTGTCTCCAATTGCCATTCGAACCTCAGCTTACACATCACTCCCTCCAGAAAGCAGCCCTGACCCCTGAACCTGACCCTTGAACCTGACCCTAATTGCTCCCATGGCGTCCTGTGCTTCACCCTGCTGTCATGTTCATCACGCAGTATTGACCTGTCTGTTGTCTCTGTATTGAATCAGAAGAGCCTTGAGAGTGGAACTGTATCCTATTGTGCTTGTGCGCTTCACATTTAGGACCGAGCCTGACAGACAGTGGACACTCGGGACAAACGTGTGTTTTAAGCTTATGTTTTAGGTGATTGAATGACTATAGGTTAACTAAAGAGCTCCCTTTGTCCTTCCTGAGAGAAGGAGAAGCCAAGAGGAGTTCTGCTGTTGAGCAGCCGGCGGGCGGGGGAGAGGGGGGGGGAGCCAGTCATAGTCAGAATCTTGCAGAGAAGGACAGTGTCACAGATGCTCAGAACCTTGGAATCTCAACGCTGGGAGGGAAGAGAAACCGTCTGGATTCTGACAGTCACGGGTTCAGCAGGCTGCTGAGGGGGCATCGTCTTCTGGCACCGGTCCAGGGAAGGCGGCTCTCATGGGAAGGCAACTGTGGAAATCATGAATTAAGAGTCTGGAAAGCAGTGGCCAGACAGGTAACTCAGAGAAAACTTGTCATTTGGGTCTTCTCTTCATAGCTCATTCATTTATCACTCATGTATTCCTTACTCATCGAAGCCCACATAAGGTCAGGCAGTGTGTTAACTGCTGACTGCAGCGACAGGTAGGGGGGCAAGGATGTCTGCGCTTATGAAACTAATAGCCTAGAGGAGAAGTCGGGCAATTTGGGAAATCATAAAAATAGAGCGAAAAGTACAAGGGATGCCAAGAAGTTTTATCAGGGCACCAACCCTATGTGTTAGGGAGTTTTCCTCAAAGGAGTGATGTTTAAGCTGAGATTTCAGGGTTCAGTAGTATTTGGTAAAGATGTGGGGATGGAGCTGGGAAAGGGGGTCCCAGGCTGAGGGAAGAACACATGTAAAGATTCAGACAGAAGTGAGCAGAATTTCGCAGGGATCTGCCCTGAACCAGTCTGACACATGAAAGGAACAGTGGTTGGAGGCGGGACTGGGCTGGTAGGCGGAGGTCAAAGAGAGGGCGGCCTTGCCGTTCTTCAGGCAGCGAGACGATGGAGACAGTGCCAGCTCGGGAGGCACAGACCTGGGGAGCTTTCCTGTCCCTCCCAATGCCCTAGTGTGCAAGACTGATTCCTAACCGACTCTCCGCCTTTGACATGGCAAATCCCCCTTTCGGGGCCTGTTCCCAGCACGCGCCCACAAGAGTCGTGTTCAGAGGGGATATCTGTGGGAGCAGCCAGGTAAGCCTTTGGGTGGGAGAGTTGGCTGCCCTCCGGTCACCAGGATATAGAAACAGCCCTTCCCAGACTGTGAAGGATGGAGCCTAACATGCTGGACTTCCAAGTGGATCAAAGGCTCTGAACTGTCCACTCAAGGGTATCGACCATCAGGGGGAGAATGTAGACCACAGCACAGACAAGAGAGGGAAAGGGCGGGGGGAGGGAGGGAGAGAAGCAGTGACATGTAGAGACAGAGAGGCAAAGAGAAGAAATCTTAAAGGAGGCAAAAACCTTCACAGACAAAAACAACAACAACAACAACAACAACAAACAGAAAAATAAGGGGCTTGCCCCTCCGCCTCCACCTCTCAGAGCCTGGACTCAGGACTGGCCCCTAAGGGGGCAGATTCAGACAACAAGGAGACAGACAGATGCAGGCTCTCGCATGCCCTCACATGCCCAAATTTACCCCCTTCCAGCCAGGGGGCTGCAGGATGACTACGCACACACGGACGTTCTTTCAAACGGCTTAGAAGACCACAAGGAGACAGAGAACAGGGCTGGACCCCCTTCTTCTCTCCCTCCTTTACCCCATTTTTATGCTGATGTCTCCGTTCTATTTCCATCTTCTGTGTACCCCCCCTTTGCTCTGTCTCTCATCTCCCTCTTCCCTCCTGAGCCAGTCAGGGCACCCACCGGGCAGACCTCTGCCACCTCAGCCTCTTTGCACGGCCTTTTGACACACAGGGAGAGACTGTGTGCTTTGTACCCTACTCCCAGCTCTTAGGAGACCTGGTCTAGGGTCCCATTTTTGAAACTAAGCAGAAACCTCTTCCTGAATGACAATTATTTCCTGAGCAACAGGCATAGAGTCATGAATGAATTAAGGCCAACATCCTCCCCTAGAAGTCACTTTCCCCTCGCAGGTGAGAACCTGCCTCTGACCCAGTTCAGGCTGCAAACACACAGCCAGGGACTCGGGAGTGTGGAGGGAACAGACCACCGGGGACAGGGCCTTTGAAGTGACCCTCCCTCCTGAAATCTCTCTCTCTTGGTGCTCCAGTTCAGGAATACAGCAGGGTGGACCCCAAGGAGAGTCACCATAGTTTGCCCCTCAGACAGCAGTGTAGAGTGTAGCGAGCTGTCCTCAGGCACCTGCTGGGGGCTCCGTCCCACAGAGAAGCGCGGAGATGAGGCTCTGACGGTTCTGAAAGTGGGGGTGGAGAGGCTGGGCTGGCACAGGGCCACAGCTTGTCCGTTGGAAAGTTACTGTTTCCAGTGGGAGGATGCATCAGCCACGTCAGCCTCAGGGGTCCCGGCTCACACACACGAGCTGATTCAAGTGAACTGCCGGATGAAATGGGTTGAGGCTCAGAGCCTAACACCCATTAACCGAGACAGCTAAGACCCTGGGTCCACAGCGAAGTAGGTCATCTTGCAGGCGCTCTTTAGGAACCACTTAATTTGAGAGCCATGTGTGCCTGCAGAGAACCAAAGCCACCTTCAACGGCAAGGAAGGGATGGTCTGGCCTTCCGTCCCACTCAGGGAGGCTTCGGTGTGAGGGGGATTTGTAGTTCTTGTTCCCAGGAGTCCCTCTGTCCTCAGAACACGGAAAAGAACAAAAGGATGAGTGGCGTAATTTTCTAAGCTTTAAATGGAGATTGTGGAGCAGGGCTAAGAGGGAGTGGCAGGGTGGCAGGGCAGGGATGGGACAGAGGACATGGAAGGGTCCGCTGGCAGGAGGGACTGAGGCCACAACAGAAACGAGCACTTTATGAGCCACTCAGACAGGTTCCAATTTTAAAGCTTGATGAACAAATACAAAAATATCTCCCTTCGGTCCAGACACACAGCCGTTGTCAGAAGCCTCAGGTTCTTCCTTGAGCTTGTGCTTCTGCACGAACACACAGACACACCCATGTCAGTGTGTGCCCACATGCACACATACAGACATACCTAGTGGTGACCCTGGTTCAGTTTTAAAAACCAGTTTAGGCCAGAGGCTTACCTGTGGGTGCTGGAAGCTGGCAGGTGGTGGCAATTCTACCTCAGCAGCTGTCCCTCCAACCCCCACACCCATCCTCCTCCACCCAGTGACAGAGCTCTGACAGACCGGGCACCTCCCTAGCTGGAGTACATGCTCATTTCCCCGTTTCCCCTCCCTCCACACCTCCTCCAAAGCTAGAGGTTTCTCCAGGTCTCTGCCCACTGACTCCTGGTCACTTCCATTCCCTCTGTCCTGCTCTGGGGTCTAAACAGCGACTTTCATCCTCATTGCACAGGAGGGGAAGGGCAGAAACCATAAAGAGGCTGCCCCAGGGGTCACATACCAGGGCTGAGGCCTTGTGCCCTTACTGGGAGAACTTGGATTTCCTGGGTGGGATGAAGGCGGGTTGATAAGAAGCAAAGAAAGGGTCATTTTGGTTTCCCTGCTCCTGGAAGAATCAGGAATTTGTAAGAGTCCTGAATGGGTGAGTTTGAGGACAACTAAGGAGTCCAGTTCATGCCTCCTCACCCCCGGATGCTACCCCATAGAGAGGAAGAGATATAGCCCAGGCGGGTGAGGAGAGCTGCCCCTGCCCCGTGCCTTGGGGTTGTAGAGCCAGCCTTGACTCTGGCCTGCAATGCCAGGAGCAGTGTCCTTTCTATGTCCTGTCCCTGTCACGGGCCCCACACTGGTGACAGCCCACGTGCTGAAGGGCACAGGGTGAGACGGAGCATTCAAAAGGGTGTGACTGATGGTCAGTCACCCTATGTGTGAGCCTGCCATTGAGCCTTGATCCCCGGGTGCCACGCTTGAGGCCAGATGAAGCACGCGCTCTTAGCCGGGACACAGGCTGACTCGAATCCACTTAGGAGCCGCCGAGGCAGATTGCTGAGCCTCAGCCGTCCTCACGTGTAAAATGGGGAAGAGCCTCCTAGGCCCACTGTGATCAGCCACGAGACAATGCTTGTGAAGTGCCTGACCCTGGACCCACACTCAGGACACTAAAGGCCACACTGTTCCTCATTAGCTAAGAGACCGTAGGCAAGTGTCACACACCCTGGTTATTTTATTTTTACCTGAAAAATGACGGCCTAGTGAGGAACCAACACGCTGACGCACGGGAATTGCCTGTGCCCTCGGGGACGTCCAGCCGCGCTTCCCCAGCCCTCGTATGAGTCATCTCTCTGAAGATGGGCGAATTTGGGGGTCAATGAAGGGGAAAATGGAAACAGGCAGCCAACTTTCCTTCTGAAAATGTTCTTCTCTTTCTTCTAGGACCTCCAAAACTCCAGAAGATGTGTGAACAACCAAAATGCAAACCGTGTCCACCAAAAACCCCCTGCTGCCCGCCAAAACCCCGGTGCTGCGTTGAGCCCAAATGCTGCTGCTTGGAGCCCAAGCCTGAGTGCACGTGCCTGAATAAGGATTCTGAGCCCAAGCCATCTGAAACTCAGAGCAAGAGCTCCGAAAACCAACAGCCGCCCCCAAGTCCCAGCCCCGGGCCCAAGCCAGATAGCTTGGCACAGAAGAAGCTGAAGAAGACTGTCCCGAATAAGTAGGTGGCCGTTTCCAGCGCTGCAAGAGGTCATGCTAGACCTACATTTAGAAAAGCTGTTTCTCATTGACCGCCATTTACTCCCAACTAGAAACCCCTATTCGCCTTCGTAACCCCCGACCCCGGGGAGGTCCCAGCTGGAAATGGAAGGTTAAAGGGGCTAGAAGCATCTTTCCTAGAGCTCTTGACATTCGATAGCACAAAAATAAAAGCGCAATAAATAAAACGTTGTCTCCCTTCACTCCTCACCAAGTGAAGCCACCTCACCTGTTTGGCCTAGATCCAAGAAAATGCTCTGGGCATGTCGGGAAGGGCTGAAGAGCCAGAAGCCCAGGGCTTCTGCTGAGCCAGAGGGAGGGTGACTGACTCACCCTGGTTTTCAAAGGCAAGTCCTGCACTGCAGGAACCCCTCCAGTCGCCTTAACTGCAAGAGTTCCAGAGCTGGGTCCCTAGGTACCATATCTGAGACCAGAACAAGCACGTCCTTAGGAATGGCTCCCCTCCCTCATCCCAGAGGAGGATTTAGGTGGAGGTGGAGCTCCCAGGACTCGCCAAAGCTCCATTCTGACACGGGCAGCAGTGTCCCATGGCATCAGCGCTGGCTCTTTGGTCCTAGAGCAGATGGTTCAACCTCCCTTTGGCTCTATTTCCTCATCTGTAAAATGAGCATAATGGTACTTATATCAAAGAGTTTTCATGAAAATTAAAGGAGGTAATTCATTAAAATACTTAATGTAGCGTCTGACATATAGTGTATAAACAATTCATGGTTCTCCTCAAAACTCCCTCTGTCACCTGGTACATGTTTCCCTCCAAAGAAGCCACCATACTTTAATAATTTGTCCTCCAAACACACCTCCATAGTCCAGGTGGGTAGAGACCTTATCCACCATACCCTTAAACTTCTAGTTTTACTGTTTCTTTGGTATGTAATTGACATATTACTGCTAAAATTTTTCTAATGCCCCTTTATATTTCCTCCCTCATAATCCTCTGTGCCCACCAACCAACTTATCTAAAACAACTTATCTACTTTTGATCTCTGTAAATTAGTTTTCAGTTCCAAGAATTTTATAAGGGGAATCATCCACTGTGTGTTCTTTTATGCCTGACTCCTTCACTCAGCAAAGCTACTTTCCAAACAAGTTGTTGCATGTATCTAAATTGTTTATTATTTTCTATTCCTGAGTAGTAAGTGCCCCCATTACATGGATAGACCACATTTCTGCTTATCATTCTGTTGATGGACACTTGTACTGCTCCAGATTTTGGTTGTTACCAATGAGGTCGCTGTGAACATTCGTGACAAGTCTTTCGATGGACACACGCTTTCACTTCTCTTGGGTGGAGACCTAAGAGCAGAATGGCTGTGTTGCATAGCAGTAGGTGTAGGTATTACTTTTCAAGCAACTGCCCAGTTGTTTTCCAAAATGATTGTGCCATTTTCCATTCCCACGGGAAGCGAATGTGAATTCAGGTCATTCACATCTTTGCCGATATTCAGTATATCCATTCTTAAAAAAATTTTAGACATTCTAATGTACACATAGTGTTATTTCATTGCACTTTTAATTTACAGCCCCTTAATGGCTATTGATACTGAGCATCTTTCCTTGTGTTCATGTCCCCATATAACTTCTTTGGTTCATTATCTGTTCAGATATTTCTTCACTTGACTGACTACATATACCTGATACAAGTCCTGCCAGTCTGTGGACTGCCTTTCCATTTTTTTTAAAGTTTCAAAGAGTAGGAGTTATTAATTTTAATAAAATCTAATTTCAATTTCCCACCACTATCTGATAATAGAACATTACTATGAAAGCTTTTATAAGCCAAAGTGGCATAAAGCAAAGAGGACCACTTTCTAAAAGTTTAGGTTGTACCACTTTCTAAAGCAGGAGATATCTGTAATCAAATTTTCGTAATTTTATGGATCTTGTTTTTTGGTTTCACATCTAAGAAATCTTTGCCTACTCCTAGGAGACAAAGATTTTCTTCTGTTTTCTTCAAGTTGATTTTTATATAATGTAAGTTTCAAATGAAGTGGTTTTGGGGGAGGGGAGTACGAAGGGGACCACATGGATATCCAATTGCTCCAGACTATCTTTTCACTACTGGATTAATTGCTTTTACATCTTTGTCAAAAATCAACTGGTTATATTTGTTTGCACTTATCTCTTAATTCTTATTTTGTTCATTAACCTATTTGCTTATCCTGACATTTTGTCTTATTTACTGTAACTTTGTGCAAGTCTTAAAGTCAGATAATATTAAATCCCATAATTTTGTACTTTTTCAAAGTTGCTTTAGCTATTCTAGGTCCTTTGCAATTCCATATGAATTTTAGAATAAGCTCGTTGATTTCTACCAAAATAAAAAAGCCTACTGAGATTTTGAATGGGACTGAAGTAATCTATAGACTTAATCTATAGATTAAGTATGATTATCTTAATAATACTGAGTCTTTCAATTAATAAACATGGAATATTTCTCAATTTACCCAGGTTGTCTTTAATTTTTTTAAGTTTTATAGCTCTCAATAACCAAGTTTTGCACATATTTTATCATATTTTCCCTAAGTAGTTTATATATTGATACTTTGATATTTAAATGATATTTTATTTCAGTTTCTAATTATTCACCATTATTATTTAAAAATACAATTATTTTAGTATATTAATCTGGTATGCTACTTATTAGTTAAAATAGCTTCATGTAAATCCCATAAAATTTTCTATATATATCATTAGGTCAACTGAGAATTTTACTTTTTTCTTTCCAGTTGGGATGGCTTCATCCCTCTCTTTTTTTTCTCTGCCATGTGATGCTGTCCATTCTCTTTCTACCATACTCAGAATTTTTTTAACAAAAAAAATGGATGTTGATTTTGAAAACTGCTTTTTATGCATCTATTGAGATGATCATATAGTTTTTCTTTTTCAGTCTGTTAATACGGTGAATTACATTGATTCATCTGTGAATGTTACAACAACCTTGCCTTCTTGAGGTAAACTCTATTTGGTAGGTTGCTTAATCCTTCTTACATGTTCCTAGATCTGATTTGCTAATATTATATTAAGTTTTGTTAATGAGAAATATTGGTCTGTAGTTTTCTTGTAATGTCTTTGTTCTGTGGTAGAAAAGTAATGTTGTCCTAATAAAATGAGAAGCATTCAGATCAGACACCGATGAAATAGAAAAATAAAAACATAGAAAATCAATGAAACAAAAGCCGGTTCTTTAAGAAGACTGATCAGATTGATGAAAACACAAGCCAGGCCAAGCAGGAAACAAAGATAAGACATAAATTATCCAAATCAGGATATGAAATCAGGATAATTTATTTGGAAATAAATTATCCAAATCAGCAATGAAAGAGGTCTCTAACTATTAAAAATAATAAAGGCATATTATAAACAACTTTACATCAATCTAAATTAGTTAAAGGAATTATATTTTCTATTAAACACCTACCCCTAAAGGAATCTCCATGCACCGATGGCTACACTGATGAATTCTACCAAACATATAAGGAAGGAATTATATCGGTTTTCCGCAAGCTGCTCGAGAAATATGAAAGCGCAATTTCAATGACAGAAAATTCATTTTAGGAAGATGGCATACGGAAAGACGTCCCTGTGTCTTTAGAGTCCAATGCAGCTTCCTGGGAAGGCACAGAGTGTCCCCTCTCCTCTACCCAACACGTCAACCGCCGTTGGCTTGGTTAAACACTAAGGGAGTACTTACTAGGATTGGCTCCAGGTTTTGGCTATTACACCTATAGCTGTCTTTCCTGACTACTCCGTTTAAAATAAAGGACATCCCCGCCCCCAGCACTCCGTAAGCCCCTTTCGTTCCCCATTTTTCTACCTAGTACATCTGACAGGCTTTAGAGTCCAGATGTGTATTTTCCTTGTCGCCTGCCTTCCACACCGGAATGAAAGCTTTAGGTGTATGGGGTTTTTGTCTGTTTTGTTTGATGCTGTATTTCTAGTGCAGTTGAACCAAAAAATGAGGCAGAAGGTGCACAGGTACTTCCAGCATTGAGAATGGCATGCACAAACGCACAGCGGTGAGTAAAAGTGAACCCAGAAGATCTGGCTTGGCTCTGACCTGCCGCTGACTCCTGTGTGACCCTTCCCCCCTCCAGACCATGACCATGAAGGCCCCTCCAGCACCAGCTTTCTCGCAGGTGTACCCTTTCCGGCGGGGGGAGGCAGTTCTAGGATGACTGGGGCCTGAGGCTCCTGGGAGAAGTTCTGGGGTCTGGGGTACAAGGGAGAAAGAAGGGTCAGGCTAGAGTTGAGCAAGTAAGAACCCACCTGTAACAGGAGCTCTGAGTTCACCTTTCTCCCCTTGACCTTTTTGTCCCCTTCCTGCCCCTTTCTCCGCCGCCAAGCAGGCTTTCTTGTTAAACCTGAGTGGCAGGAAAATAACTGTCAGCCACTCCAGCAGTTTCCCCCTTGCTTGTCGTCTGGTTTGCAGCTCTCCAGTCTTCCCCTGGCCAAGCCTGGACTCTTCCAGGAGACACAGAAGGACTCCAGTGTCTATTGACTCGACAGACCCCTCTGCCTTTAGAGGTGGAGAGGTCGGTCTGGGAGCAGAGGCACACAGGCTCGGTCCGACTGCGGGGCCCTTGTCCAGTCGTTGCATGGCTCTGAGCCTTAGCTCGTCATCTGTTCAATGCAGAGGATTAAATGAGATAGCAGATGAGGCCTCTTTAGCACCATATCTGGTAAACGGCAGACTTTGAACATTTGTTTCCTTTGTTTCCTTCCCAGGGAGACTCTTGCAGCCCTGGTCTGCTCACACCTGCATCCATGCCCCAGCAAGTTAGTTGAGTGCAAAGCATGAGCTGCGCCCATCTCTCAATGTCTGTGCCCATCTCTCCATCAGGAGAGCAGGAGCAGGGGTTGTATCTCCCACAGACTGAGGGGGGAAGTGGTGCTAGGTCAAGGCCCTCCCCAGTCCACTGGTCCACCTGGAGCTCCGACCGCCGGCGCTTGCCCTGAGTCTGCTTTGTTGGAGGTAGTCGATGGGAGACATGGTTTAAGGAGGAAGAAATAGGCCCTGTTTTATACCCTGAACCAGACCAACCCATCTGGAGCCTGGAGCGACTGGGCAGCTTCCTGACAAACAGTCTACTGTATGGTGCGCAGATGAAGTTAGAAAGGACCTGGGCTGGGGCTGCTCTGGGGGCTCAGCAGGACCCAAGGGAGGCAGGAAAATTTGGGCAACTAACTCCTCTCAGGAAAAATGTCTCCTCCAGGACCAGATATGTGCCCATATCTCCCCACCCCACACACAAACACCTACACTCAGAGACACACATGTACACTCACACAGGCACTCACATACAAATGCACACACATACACACCAGCACACATGTATGCACATGACTCCACATGCATCTACATGGCTTCTACAACCACTTTCAGGAGTAATTTTAAGAGCATTGCCTCATCTCAGGAGGCAATGATGACGGATCAAGTGTCCCCCACCAAGTCCCTAATTAGCAGGGAGGGACTGGGTTAGGAGTGCAAAGCAGGGGACCAGCCAATCACATGGGCATCCTTGCCTCCCTTGACTTGTCTAACCATTGACAACACTTCTGGGGAGGCAGCGTGGCTGAACTTTGTCCCCCTCTCCCCTTTTGTTCTGTACCTGCCTCTTCTCTTTCCTCTGAGATGACCCTCTCCTATCTCCTTCACCCATGGCCCTGCCATGCTTCCTGTCTGCCCCCTATCCACTGGGCCCCTCCGCCTGCCGTCCTCTCCCTGCACCATCCCTGCGGAGTCCTACCCACGCCTTCTTCACCAGTCACCGCGCATGCCATGCGCTGGCAGAGCCCTCGCAGCCTGCCTCTGGCTTCCTGCGGCTGCTGTGGCTCCCCGTGCCGTGCTCTATCACCGGGATCCCCTTGTCCACATCAAAGCTGGACTCAAACTACTGCCTCGCTTCTGCCCACACAGGCCCCCGGGCCCCTCCATGCACATCATGCCGTAGGAATGCAAACCCATTGGGATTCCTCAGTGAGCCTGCCACTCAGGAACACAGCAGTGCACACGGGGCCACCTGAGCGCAGAGGACACAGTCCCTCGGCTGAGCTATGGCGTCACCTGAGGCCTGCAGCACACTGACTGGAAGGAGGAGTCGATGGGAGGTCAGAAGACTGGCTTCTGCCCCACTCTTCTCCAAGGCACTGTCTGACTTTGGGGCTTCGGGGCTTTCATCAGCATAAAGAAATGACTCTTGACTGCCTCGTATCCTTAAACTCCGTATGTAGTCAGGTAGGTAGCACACAGCGTTCCATCAGCAAACATTGGCCGTGACTCCCAGAAGCACAACGGTCAGTTTCTGGGTCCAGCCTGTGTGCTAACCACATACATTAGCTCACCAAATCCTTACAGAAATCGAAGGAGTTATTCATATTCCCATTTTATAGACAAAGAAACTAAGGGTCATAGGAGTAAAGTGAATTGTCCAGACAACAGGAAGTGCAGTGGGATTCAAACCCAGACCTGTCTGCCCCCAAACCCAGGACCCATCCTTAAGAGTAACACTCCCCCAGGTGAGGTCAGGAGAAAATAAACTTCAACACCAGCACCAGACTGGGGGAGAGCTGTCTGTTCCCTGGACCGATGAGAACCATCTCACGGGCATTTTGGCTGAATCTGGGCTAAGGAAAGTAGGCCCTTCCTCCAGAAAACCCAGAACGGGCCACCTTGGGGGCAGTCAGTAAATGGCTGGTTCAGAACTGGAAGACGTCTCAGGTCACCTAGTGCAACCTGTCACACAGCCACCAGATGCTCAAGCACCTGAGAAGTCAGGCTGGTGGGAGAGAGAGTCCTCGGACGGAAGTCAGGGTATGTGGGCTCCAGCTCAGCCTATGGCAGGCTCCCTGTGCTTTGGCGACTCACGTCCTCTCTCCAGACTTCAATGCCCACCTGTCACAAGAGGGGATGAGCTCTGGCGGAGGGGACGTGGCTGTGTTCAGAAGCGCCTAAGCACCAGGCACTCGTGGGTGAGGCCTTCCGCAGGCATTCTCCAAGGCTCCTCCGGCTCAGACTCGCTGCTGCCTCCCGGTGCAGGGAATCAACTACAAAGACTGTGATTTCCCAAACAGTGAGCCCAGGGCAGGGGAGGGCATTCCCCCAGCTGACGGGGAGGACACAGAGCACCTCCTTTTCCCACTGCTGGGAGCCAGTCGTGCTTTCGTTCCTCTCACTGCACCAAGACCAGGACTGGAACCGGCCTTCCGTGGTAAGCAGAGCAAGGGCCAGCACTGGGGACGGGTCGCAGGGCCAGCCATCCCCAAGGCCAAGGAGGGAAGCTGGAGGAAGACCTCAGAAGGGCAAATGGCACGTCAGACGGACCAGCACCGAAGCCAGAGAGGAAGAATCAGCCTCTTGGTCCTTTCGTGGTCCCGTGTCCCTTCCTTGCTTTGTTCCCTCCAGAATAGTAGATGGACACAAAAGGCACAAAAGAGGGGTCAAGGTCAGGTTCAGGAGGCCACGGAGGATGGCGAGGATTCAGGGCACGTGGGGAGGCGACAAGTGCAGGTTGCAGACTGAGAGATGATGTAGACGGCAGCGCCCTGCGCAGCGGAGGGAGCCTATGGGGAGGGGTCAGAGGTCAGTGGTCTCGTAGCGTGAGGGCATGGCCTTGCCCAGAGGCAGCCGAGGCAGGGCTGCCCAAGATGGGAGGGAACACGAGACCTTCTGGCCCAAGTCATATGCCCTGGACCGTCTGCCGTCAGCCCACACTACCCACTGAAACTGTCCCCAACACCGCCTCCCCAGGGCAGTGAATGCTGTGATGGATCCTCTTCTTCCCCCAGAGCTAAGCAACAGCTCAAAGAGGCTGTCTCACTTTGAGAGAAAGAGAAACCTGCCAGCTTCTGCCTCTGCAAGAGAAACAGCCAGGGCCTCCTTGGTCTGGGGAGGAGCTGGGGCCAAGGCCTCTGCGGATGTCCCGGGGTGTGAGCTCACCCTCATGAGGCAGGGTGGGGACCAGACAGTTACCCTCAGTCATCATGTGGACCCTTCGAGGTCACTCACACAGACACTGAGGGAATCTCCGCAGCGTACACGCACGTCAGGCCCCCGAATGGGGCAGCCTGAGGACAGAGAATGAGGCCTCTGGGCCTTTAAAAAGCCGGTGTTCCTCCAACCCCTGCCCTGCACACACACACACATACACCCCAGCTTCATGCCCCTCCTCTCTCTTTCCCACACCCTAACTCTGCCCGTGGCCAAAGGCTCATACACACTGTCTCCCCCAAAGCTCTCATTATGCTGTGAATCAGAGGGCAGGCGGCAGATCTGGCAGATACAGCCCCTAGAAACCAATAAGACCGGTGTGACTTCCGGGAGCAGGGTCTGCTGCCCTGGGACTGACTGTCATGGGTTGGGGAGAGGCAGATTCCTGATGCGTGAGGTCAGCAGCAGAGTTCAAGGCCAGGGGTGCCCATGCGAGTTCTTCACCGGTGGGGTGGAGGGGAGGGCCTCCCTGGCCCCAGAAAATGGCACAGTATGCATGCTATGGAGGAGACAGTGCGAGGTCCCAGGTGGGCTCAGAGGTTCAGGGCGGGAATGAGGAGGGCAGCCTTTCAGAGGCGGGAATCCTTCCGTCTCTCTTCCCAGACTGAGCCCCTGGAGCATGGCAAAGTTAGCCCTGTAATTGATCTATTTGGGGTTGGAAGGAAGGCGCCTGATGGAAAATCCATGAGGAATCAGGATACATCTCAAACTTAGCCCCAGAAATGAATATTTGTCTTCATATTGTTCTAATAGGTCTTTTTTTATTAGGTTGTAAAGAAGTGAGTTTAAATAACGTTCATAAAATAAACTATAAACCAATCATAAAAAAAGCACATCGCAATTCAGCTTTGTTCATACACACACACAGAGTTTTTCAATAGTACTTATCTCCAAGTGGAGAGACTCACTGTTCATTCATTCCTTCTCTGACTATTTGTAGAGCACGGTTTCTGTGCAGTGGTTTTGATGGGTCCTGGGGCTGTGGCGGAATACACACAAGGCAAACCAGCCCCTGCCCTACAAAGCTTATTCTCCAGTGAGGGGGATAGGACAGAAACAAGTGGCCACATGCAAATAAAAGGGCCCTCGATTGATATGAGCCACATAAAGCAAACCAGAAGATAGTCCCGTAGGTGGGGGAGTCAGGGAAGGCCCTCCAGCAGCCCCAACACTCACGCTGACGCTGAGGAACAAAAAGCCAGGGGCCCAGGGAGCACCCAGCCCGGATGTGAAAGGTCCTCAGTGCCCAGGAACCAAGAGCCCTCAGCAAGGCTCTTTGACACCATGGCAGTGAGTTTGGATTTTATTCCGGGTGCACTGAGTCACCACCAACATCAGGGAGGGACAAGCTGCAAGACCCCCTCTGCAAGATGACCTAAGCTCTTTTAGAGAATGGTTTGGAACAGATGGTTTGATTTCATCTTTATACTTTCATGCGTTTCCAAAAAATTATAAAAAGTGTTTTAGCATCATGAAAAGCAATCTTTATTTTGTATGTTGTATATTTAATACTGGTTCCCTTGCCTAGAGTGGTCCATGTTTTGGAGTTTCTATGAGTTTTTATACTTGGGAATTTCTGAGCTACAGCCTTGGACATAGGGATTGGGCAGCCCACAGCACATAGCAGGGGACTCCTGCAAGCCTTTTGCTAGTCAGTATTGGGCCGAAAGTCCTCTCCCCCTGAAGACAGAGTTTATTTCTTCACCGAATAGAGCTATAGACAGGTCCTGGGGGCAGAGGGACCGTGAGCCAAGAGAACCGCCAATATCTCCATCTCTTCACGAGAAGTGATTCTTCCCACTTTTACACAATATGCCCTGGTCTGGACATTCCAGAAAGACACATGACTTTCCAGCTCTTGCCCTTGGGAGTGAATCTCTTGACCTAATAATGGGGATAAACCCATTTTATAGGTGGAGAAATTGAGATTCAGAGATGCTTGACTGAGGTCACAAAACAATAGGAAAAGGGGATCCGGTTCCTGAGCTGCCCACCCTCAGCTCTCTGTGCCCAGGCCGTGAGTCACACAGGGGAGCCTGAGCCCCAGAGCCCTCTGGCCAGGCAGGAGCTGTGCCTCTCTGTGAAAAGGGGCCCCGAGCGGTTTTCAGCTTCAGGTGCCTCTGGTGAGTCAGGGAGGGGCTGGAGGAAGTTGACCAACCTCAGTGGTGAAACCAGTCCATCTCCTTCAACCTGGGAAGGTGGCCAGGCTGGCAACGGTATAAAGGGTGCCTTGGCCCCTGCTCAGCTCAGCACTCCACTAGAAGCCTCCCCAGCCCTCCTCACCGCGAGCCTGGTAAGTGTTAGCCAGCGGCAGCAGGGTTGAGACGGGGGCCTCCAGCAGGCCAGACTGTGGCGGGGGTGGCCAGCCAGGTTGGGTGCAGGTACCACTCATGGGCTGGTTTCGGATGCAGTGCCTGTCCTTCTAGAAGGGCCCAGGTCACTCTGCTGAGGGATAGGTGCCATGGAATGGAAATAGAATGGACAACAATCCCCTCCTGTCCCATCTTTTCTTGGGACCATATTTTGGAGTGTGTATGTATGTGTGTGTGTGTGTGTGTGAGAGAGAGAGAGAGAGAGAAAGAGAGAGAGAGAGAGAGAGAGAGAGAGCGGTGGGGTTGGGATGAGATGGAGATGCAGGGGGAACATGGCCAGATTCTTTCCTGAAATTGTTTGACTCTTTCCTAAAACTGATTTTGCCTTCTCTATGGGGGCAGGGGCTTCAGGGAAACACATGTAACTCTTGCTTCTGTGGCAAAAGGGGAAACTTCAGGATGGGGAAAGCCTTCTATCCGGAGACACCCAGGCAGAGCAGGGGCAGGGAAACCCAACTTAAAGGCGGGGACTTGAAAGATCCGGCTCCACTCTCAGCAACCTCGCAGCCCCTCCCACCACCCCTCACCCGAGCTCCCGGGCTGCCGCCGAACCTCAGAGATCATGAGGGAAAGTAGCTCTGGACTTGAATAGGCCAATCCTTTCGTTTTAAAGACGAGATAGCTGAGGCCCAGAGGGGCTAAGTACCTTGCTCAGGAGCACTCACAGAGATTTAAATCAAAAACATGTCACCTGACTCTTATCCAGGGCTCACGCCGTGACTTCTCACGTCCCCTTCCGCAGAGCTTTCCGCAGTTGGTTTCCAGGACGGAGCATTCCTCCCGGAAGCCTTTCTTTCCTAGGACCCTACCTCTCCCTGCTATCATCTCAGAACTCTTCCCTCCTCCTTGGTCAGTGGAGGTGAGAACTGAGGCAAGACAAGGATGGGTCACAGCAGGAGGCACCATGGCGCCCAGCCCATGCCTGCAGAGCAGCCCTGAAGACAGGCCTCTTGCAAGAAAGAAGGAGGCTCACAGGGGGGCCTCCCTCCGCCTCTCCCCATTACTGCCCTCACTCTCTGCTGCTTCCGGCTGTTTCTGGGGAATGACGGCTGGAGGTGATGGGAGAGCGACCAGCCCCAAGGAAGAGAGAGGGTCACTGAGAACCTGGGCACTGATTTCTGGGGAGTTCATCTACTTTCTCTCTTCAGCCACTCCTGTGACCCCTCCTGTTTTTCAGGTTGACCTAAAGCAGCTTCTAAGATGTCCCAGCAACACATCCTGCCAGTGACCGTTCCCCCTGCTCTCGGTCAGGAGCCCCTTGAGCCCGTTTGTCCTCCCACTGATACCCAGCAGGAACAAGTGACGCAGCCAGCTTCACTGCCTGTCCCGTGCCAGGAAGCACCCTCTGAGCTGCCAAGGGAGGCCCCCTTGGAACACGGGGAGAAGCACACAACTCCTGGGAAGGGGGCGCCTGCGCAAGGCTGTGAGCCACAGCCCCAGGAGCTGCAGCAGCAGGAACAGCATCTGGAACAGCAGCAGCACCAAGACTCACAGGAGCAGGAACTGCACCCCGAACGGCCTCTGAAACAGCTGGAGCAACACGAGCAGGAAGCGCAGCAGTGGCAGCAGCAGCAGGAAGAGCGTGAGCACCAAGAAGCCGAAAACTTGGCGCAGCAGCCGGAGACGGATAAAGCACAAAGGGAGCAGCAGCTAAAGGGACAGCTGGGACCGGAGAAGCAGCTCCTGGACCAGCAGCTGGATCAAGAGCTGGCAAAGAGCGGTGAGCAACTAGAAAAGAAAGAAGAGCGGCTGCGGGAGCCCGTGGGGCAGAAGGAGCTAAAGCCATTAGAGCAGCAGGAGGGGCAGCTGGAGCAACCCGCATTTGTCACAGCTCCTGGCCTGGGCCAAGAGACCTATCCAGTCCAGCCTCCGCAGGAAGTCTTGCCCACTGTAGAGGAGCAGCAGAAGAAACAGGAGGTGTAGTGGCCCCTCCAACATCAGTAACCACTCCCCGTGTCCCAGCGGCCCCCAAGCTATCCCACACAAGTGAAGAGGGAGCTGAGCCCGTGGCCTCACTCACCTCAGGTCCCCCAGTCTGGATAGTCCACCTTCTCTGTGAACCCACTTGACCCTGTTTTTCTGCATGTCTTCGTAATAGCGTGGTGGTGGGGAGGGGGTGGGTATTGCCCTGCACCTACTCCTGATGACTCCAGTTCCACCCAGTCCCAGCCTCAGGTGGCCAGAGCCTCTGCCTGAGGACTGTTACTACAGTCACTCTGGCTTCATCTGCAGCCTTACAGCTGAATCTGTGAGTGTGTACAACGATACAGAATAAATCCTCGAAGTCCTCAGATCCTGTGCTGCCCTTGGCTTCTGTTCCTCTGTCTCTTACCATAGGAAAACCCATGTGTGGTCAGTGGTTGCAATGGGCTTTCTTGACCAACTCCCAAAGGAGGACAGACATCTTGACTTCACTTTAAGTCTGCTCCCAAAACCATCCAATACTTTCGATACCTTCTAAAAATGAAAGCACACCAACACCAAACTAAAAGAAAAACAACTTCATCATGCACCTGAAAGCACACTTGCCAGTCATGAAGTGGGGATAAGTTACTCTGGTTGCGGGGAGGGGGATCTAGCCCTCTCAGCCCAGCACTGCCTTAGACACACAGAGCCCACGGTCAGGGGGACGGGCAGGGAGTGGGAGCTCCCTCTGGGCTCTGGTTCCATCCCGGGTTTCCTCTCTGTAGAATGTCCTCATGTTTTCCAAGAGTCTTTTGGACTGCCTACTTGTTTAAGGAAGATTTCAGGAAAACATTAGAAGCGGAACTGAGCAAGGTGGGGAGAGAGGAGACTCTTGGGACTGATCTCTGATGGGGATTGTAACAGTGTCACTAAAGGAGGGACAGGTTGGGCCAACTGGAGCCATGGAGGCCAAAATGCCGGGTTGCCTGGAAAAATACAAATCCAAGGTCACTGTGGCCATTACCTCCCTGACACCGCAGTAGCTTTCACTGCCATCAGTCCCTCCAGGACGTGGCTCTCTCTTTCTCCTGGGAATCACCGGGCTTTAACTATTTCATTACGTCATCTCAGGCAGCTTGTCTCAAGTTACCCAAAGTTATTTAACCACAAGCATGACGATATGTCAGGGACATCTTTACTGAGACTTCCATAGGCACCCAAGCTAAACAGGTCTGAATGGCATTTAGCATCTACTCCTCCCCACTCAACTCCAGCAACGTGCACTGTCTTTCCTCCTTGGGTATTCTCTCTCTCGGGGGATGACACCACCACCTGTGCATTCACCTGAGCCAGAGACACAACCATCGCTCCTCACCCCTCTGCTCTTCCTCCTGACCCCCCACCGATGATCAAGTCTTTGCTACTCCTAACGCAGCTCCCAAGCTCCGGCTGAGCTAGTTCTTACCAGAACTATGGCAGTAGCCTTCAAACTGGTTTTCTTTGCCCACTGCCAATCCACCCCATAATCCACCCCTCACATAAAGGACAGTGTGTTCTACTTAAAATTCTGATGTAGCCACATGCCTCCTTGGGTTAACACTTGTCAGTGCCTCTCATTGGTTAGAGGATGAGAATGCAGACTCAAATTCTTCTAACAGGACAAGAGTTAAGAGGAAGTTTGGGTAGAATTGGGAGGCAGAGACTGAGGGCAGAGAGAGAAGTAATTAGAAACACCCAGAATATGTGAAAAATTATTTTGAAGTATTAGGTTATGATTTTTTAATAGACCTTATATTTCAGAACAGGTTGGATTTACAGAAAAGTCGAGAATAGTACAGAGAGTTCCCATACACTCCATATCCCGTTTCCCTTATTATTAACATCTTATGTTAGTATGGTACATTTAGTATATCAATTAACAAAACAATACCGACACACTATTGGCAACTAAAGTACATGGCTTATTCCAAGTTTCGTAATTAGTTTTTACCTCTAATGCCTCTTTCTGTCCCAGGACCCCACACACCACACAACGTTTAGTTGCTGTGTCTCCCTCCCTAGGCTCCTCTCGACTCCGACAGTTTCTCAGGTTTTTCTTGTTTTTGATGACCTTGACGGTTCTGAGGAGACCCGGTCAGTATTTTTTAGACTATTCCTCAGTTTAGTTTGTCTGATATTTTTCTCATGGTTTGACTGGAGGAAAAACCATCGGTTTTTATGGGTTTTTAGGAGGAAGAATACAGAGATAAAGTGCCATTTCAAAACATTATATACCTGCTTTGTACATACTACCGACATGATTTATCACCTTTGATCACCTGGCTCAGGTAGTATGTGCCAGGTTTCTCCATTGTAAAGTTACTCTCCTCATCCTCCCTGCAACATCCCACCTTTCCACACTGTACTCTTTGGAGCAAAGTCACTATGAAAAGCCCATCGTTAACAAATGGGGAGCTAAGCTCCCCATCTTGGAGGGTGAAGTGTTTATTTCATTTTTATTCTAGTTTCCATTAAGGTGTTGAATAGGAAGGCTGAGAGGACACATGGCTGCCCTATTCCTGATCTGAGGGGGAATGTTTCCAGTTTGCCTCCATTAAGTGGAACCTTGGCTATAAGTTTTTTTGTAGCTATTCTTAACCCAGATGAGAAAGTTCTTCTCTGTTCCTAGTTTGCCGTGCATTTATTGAATGGGTGTTGGACTTTGTCAAATGCTTTTCCTGTATCAATTAAAATGAACATAAGACTTTTTTTCTTTGGCTAGTTGATGTGCTGGATTACACTGACTGATTTGCAAATGTTGATCTATTGGGTTAGTCAAAAAGTTCACTTAGTTTTTTCATAAAATAAAAGACATGTTTTTCATTTTCACCAATAACTTTATTGATTTGGATATTTTTAGTATGTTGGCTATCTCCCATGTCATATAATGTTGATCGTTCTCAATTAATGTCTCGATTTGATCACTATCAACTTCAACTGGTCTACCAGACCATGGTGCATCGTCCAGTGAGAAGCCCCCAGCACAAAACTTCACAAACCACTTTTGACGTGTTTGACCAGTTACAGCACCTTCTCCACGCACTGCACAAATCTTTTTTTGCATTTCAGTTGCATTTTTACCTTTCTTGAAATAATAAAGCATAATAGAATGAAAATGTTGCTTATTTTCTTCCATTTTCAATAATAAAATAGCTACACAAAAGTTCACCAATTTTGGTAAGTTTTTTTTTGATGCACCCCAATGTGACAACTGTCACAATACAATCTAACAAAATTGTTTCAAATAAAGTTAAAGGCAACTAAGTGTTGCTAGAGCCATCTTACAGAAAAAACCAAACGCATTTTTGGCCAATGGAATACCTTGCCTCTAATGGATAATTCATGTCGCCTATCCTCTGCTATGCCTGAATCTTATCACCCTCATTGGCACAATGGAGCCCAGGTCCATATACATGTCCTACCTCAGCCCAGGCTAAAAGGCACAGCCACTATGTATTTGGCTTCTCAGCAATGTTGAGGCCCCTTCACCAGTACCCTCCCTATAACTTTAATGACAGGAGTGTCTTCTGGACTCTCTGAAGAATAGATTCAGTTGATGAGATTAATGGTTACATAATAGACTCATTCTAGCAAACCCATCTTTCAAACTCTGTCCTTTTCTTAATGCCCTGCTAAGATGGTTCTGGTACCTCCACCTCATTTAATGTCATATAAGGCCATAACTTTTTCCAGGTTCCAAAAGGCAACTCAGCACCACACTAGGACTGGGTCTGAGGAACTGATAACAATTATTGCCCCCATATCAATACACAGTCCCCTAATCAGTCTCATACTGCACACCTCATGGGTCTCCCATCCTCAGCGTCCTCCCCCAGGTAAGCTCCGCTTCCCGCGTGCTGGCCCATAGGACCTACAGGTCCTTCACTGGGTTCTTCCCTCCCTCAGCAGAACCAGCACTAACCCAGCTGGTCCTGCTGAGGCTTGAACCAACAGCCAGGGGAGCAGGTACAGACAGATCTTCAGTTAGACAAATACTGTCTTACAGGGCATCTGCTTCAGTTGAAGCTTCTTTACAGTCTTCAGCCAGTGAGAATGTGTGAGCTGGTATCTTCCGTCCAAGGAGAGCAGCTCACTTCTGCAGGCTGAGAAAATTCAGAGGATTCTGGAGTTCAGTGTTATCAGGCACATCCACGAATATTTCAGTCCCAAGTCTTGAGGTTCCATTTGCTCACCATTATAGCCCTGACTTTGGTGTAAGGAACATGCGGATGCTGCAAATTTAGCTTTTATGAAGCTTACTCTTAGGTCCTAGGCCTGCTGTTTACCACTATTTCCTGTCTGCAGGAGATAAGGGGCTCTTTAAAGTCTATGATGGAGACCTTCTGACTTTTATATCATGTCTTAAGATAAGGAATAGATGGCCTGAGTTTTTTCATTTTTCCTCTTTATAGCATCAGTAGCATTCGGCAACAATCAGCCAGCTCCACTGTCCTTATGGTTACTACTTCTTCAACATATTTCAAATATCAAAGATATTTTACTATCCAGTGCAGCACCTTCCACTCTATCTTGCTCCAGTTCACCATTAAAGACATAATGACAATGCCACAACATGCCAAAGGCTAGCTACACTCCACTTGCCACCAGTAAAGTGGTTCTTGTTTTCTTCCGGCCAGTGAATAAGCCAGCTCCAAAACCCTACCACAGGAACCAGCACCTCAGAACCACAGCTGGTACCACTTTCATTGTTTGGGTTCTCCAGAAGCACTCCCTGGGATGAAGCTCTGTTTGGAAGTGAGTTATTAAGGCGGTGTTACCAGGAGACACTGGGGTGGAAGAGAAGCCATGCAGGTATGTGGTTTTGGCAAAGAGGTGTCGAGGACAGCTTCGACCTGGTCCTGCAAGAGAACTCTAGGTTGCAAGTTCAGTCCCCGGTCGCGGTGAGTATGGGAAGCAACCGATTGATGTTTCTCTCTCACACTGATAGTTCTCTCTCTCTCTCCCTTACTCTCTCTCTAAAATCAATAAACATATCCTCAGGTGAGGGTTAAAAAAAAAAACTAGAGAGGATCAATGACTTGGAGATAAAATGAAAAAAAATTGACCATAATTTGATAATTATTAAAAAACTGGGTGACATATATGGAATTTACTATTCTGTCCCTTTTTGTGTATGTTTAAAATTCCCACAAAATAGTAAAATTCCCACAAAATAGTAAAATATTAGCATTAAAAATGCTAATATATACAACATAGAAATTACTTTTGTAACCAGTTAAATGTATAGTAAAAAATTTAGATTTCAACTTAAAAATATAAAGAGCGGTGCAGAACTTCTCAAACATTGCGTACAGACATCTTCGCTCAGTTCCCCCAAAGAAGCATAGTCTGAGGCAAGAGAACACATACAAATAAATCATTTATTTTGAGAAAGAACACCAAGTAGGAGAACTCAGGGGCACTAGAAAGAATAAAACAAGACAGAAGAGAAAATCAGTCTGAGGGTGCATTGTTGAGCTGGGTGTTACTGCAGGCACCTGGGGCTATCTTTCAGATCACTCATTTACAACCTTTCTTAGTTCTGTAAACACTTAAATCCTCAATCCTCTTTCATTTTGTTGCTTTTACTGCATATCCTATAAGTTCTGGTATGTGGTGTTTATGTTACTGTTTAGTTCTAAGCATTTTCTAACTTCCTCCAGATCGTCATATCCAATAGTAGAAGTTATTGTAATGCCACAATATCTTACACAAGAAAGACCACCTTGGCCCATATCCCTCAGAAATAAACATCTGAAACACTCTACAGGGTTAACAACAACAATAATAATGACAATAAACTAAACAACCTGACCAGGTGAGGCACCACTCTGGAGGCTAAAATGATACATCATAGTCAGACACAGTTGGGACTGAACCCAGCTCCACTATTTACATTCTGTCTGATCATAGGCAAGTTACATAATATCTCTGTTCTCTTTCTTCATGGTTTTCCTAACCTGCTCAGGCTACTCTGACAAAAAATACCCCAGACTCAGTGGCTTAAACATTTATCTCTCACAGTTCTGGAGGTTGGCAAGTCCAAGATCAAGGTGCTGATAGATTTGCTGTCTGGTGACCTGCTTCCTGTTCACACACTGCTGTCTTCCCGCTGTATCCTCACGTGCAGGGAGGGAGGAGGGAGGTCCAACCTCCTCAGACTGGGTGTTAAAATCTCAACATAGAATCGGTTGGGGGGCAGACAAAAACATGTAGTCCGTGACGATGGTTAAAACACAGAGAGAAATATAGACCTCGCTCTTAACATTGGTTTGGTTATGGAATGGAGTACTTTGCTATTTGCAAAGTACTTGGCACAGGGTCTAGCTTACAGAAAGAACTCAGCAAATCAAAGCGATGATTCACACAGCCCCTTTGGGATTTCAGAAGCTCCCTTTATTTCCCTTGTTGCTTTTGATCACATCCCTAACTGGGCCCTTACAATAGGCTTGATTTCTTTATTATTGCATTGTTCAAAATATTTTGTTTTTTTGAACCCATTTAATCCTAAAAACATGAAACATAGTAAAGGGTTTTTGATAAGTACCAGGAAATCCTGGCTGATTTTGATTAACCAATTAGCTAAAGCAAGCTGTCTGTCAGGGAGTGAGAAAGCCTTCCCAAAAGGACTACAGTGATTACTTCCTGGCTTATGCATTTTGGGGATTTTCCCATGAAGGAATGAGAGTACAATTTAAGCAAGAGGAATCTACAACGAGTGGCTCACCACCACACAGGTTCTCCAAGAAAACGCGTCCAAGGTTGCTTGCCAGTCTTCCAAAGTGCCTGTGGTCTCATGCTCCCCTCTGGTGTGCTGATTGAGAAGTGCAGGGCTGGAAGGGTTGGGCTCCACTCAAGGAAGCTCAAAAGAGCAAAGCTAGGGTGTCCAGGCCCCACGTGAGACACTGCCAAGGAAACAGGGATGAGTAAGGGAGTTTGTATCCTGAAGGATTCTGAGTGAGCCGATGTATAAGACAATGCCCAGGTGACTCTACTAACAATTACCATCGCCATTTATTGCATGTTGGCCATACGTCAGTCACAGTGTCACAGGCTGTGACACAACAACGCCATGATGTAAGTGCAGTTATCCTCCTTACCCTAGAGACACGCAGGCTGAGGTTCAAAGAGGACAAGTCATGTACCCAAGGTCACTCAGCTGAATTCAAAGCCAGATATGTCTGAATCCAGAAGCCATGTCATACCAATGCTTTGGGACTCAGGGGTGGGAAACCTCACGGGGCTCCCGGGCTCTTAGAGGGTCTTCCTGGAGGAGATGACGTGTGATCTAGGCTTTGAAGAACAGGCGCCAAGAACGGATACCTAAAGGGAACGGAGCAGGGTCCCAGCGGGAGCAACCTGAATGAAAGAATAGACGGAAAACCAGTGTGGGTGTGAGTGGAGGGAATGATTCAGTTTGGCTGGAGTGTGGGAAGCAGAGAGATAAAATGGAAATGCCAGCTGGCCTTGATACACGTTCTGTGTTCTTCCCACCATGTTTTTCCTTAAGCGCTCTGCGATAGGCATGGGATGACTCAAAATGGAATAAGAGGTGTGGTTTTCAACCCACATGGAAACCCAGAGCCCACCAGCTCCATGCAATTCTTACTGAACAACCAGGGTGTCCTAGAGCGGCCAGGAGCCCTGAATGAAGGCCGAACTAATGACCACAGTAGGGCTAATCTGAGACAGTACTTCTGCCTGGGAGAAGGAGAGAGGAGAAGATTCCTTCAACAAAAGGCCCCTTGGTACAGTGACCCCTCTCTGTTGGACCTCAAATGGCAGTGTACCACCTAATACAGTCAAATGTGCTCAGATGAACAAAGAACTTACTTTTTAAACTGAGGCACATTTCCAGAAAAGCTGTGATGAACAATATACTGCAAAGAGCCTTACACCTGGCATTTGTAAGTGTATGACTGCTACCTTACCAAATTTAAAATAAAAAATTAGAATAAAAATATGCTTTCTGGGTTCTGATAAGCATCCAAAATAAGGAGGAGTGCAGGATCCTCAGCCCGTGCCTTGGCCCAGCCACCTTCCGAGGGCAGTCACAGTGACCTTTATCAAGCAAAACTCAGATCCAGTCACTACCAGCTCAGGCCCTTCCACAGCCCTGCACCCCATGAAGCTCAGCCCCCCCAGCCCTCTGAGCTCACCTGTTCTAGTCGCACGGTGCTCAGTGAGCACAGCAAGACCAACCCTACCCCAGGGCCTTTGCACTTGTTCTTGCTCTGACTCAATCCAGAGAAATCTGCATGGCTATCTTGCCATCGCCCAGGCCCAGCTCCCATGTCTTTGCCTCAGAGAGGCCTTCCCTAACCTCGTTAGTTAAAAAATCACCATGTTGGCCATCATAAGCAAATCAACGAACAGCAAGTGCTGGGGAGGATGTGGAGGAAAGGGAGCCCTAGTACGCTGTTGGTGGCAATGCAGACTGGTGCAGCCGCTGTGGAAAACAGTTTGGAATTTCTTCAAAAAACTAAAAATGCAACTGCCTTTTGACCCGGCAATTCCACTGCTGGGATTGTACCCTAAGAATCCTGAAACACCAGTTCAAAAGAACTTATGCACCCCAATGTTCACAGCAGGACAATTTATAATAGCCAAGGGCTGGAAGCAACCTAAGTGCCCATCAGTAAGTGAGTGGATCAAAAAACTGTGGTACATTTACACAATGGCATACTACGCAGCAGAAAGAAAGAGCTCCTACTTTTTGCAACAGCATGGATGGAACTGGAGAGCATTATGCTAAGTGAAATAAGCCAGGTGGTGAAAGACAAACACCATATGATCTCACCTATAAGTGGAACCTAATCAACAAAACAAACAAGCAAGCAAAATATAAGCAGAGACATTGAAATAAAGAACAAACTGACAGTAACCAGAGGGGAGGGGGGAGGGGAATAACATGGAAAAGAAGGGAAGAGGTGTATAAAGGACACATGGACAAAGCCAAAGGGGGGTAGGATCAAGGGTAGGATGTGGGGATAGGTGGGGAGGGGACGACTGGTTGGGGGAAAATAGAGACAACTGTACTTGAACAGATGATAGATAGATAGATAGATAGATAGATAGATAGATAGATAGATAGATATAGATATAGATATATACATATACATATATGTATATATATAACAAAAAATGAAGTACATTTTTTTTGAAGTTAAAAAGAATCACCATGTTATAATTTTTTCATAGCCCTCATGACTTAACTGAAGTTCTGTTATTCATTTATTTGTTTCTTGGTTGTATATGTGCTTATCATCTTTCCTTCTCCCGATGACAAAGAGGCTGTGTGGCGCATACTGTGCCCTGTTTGCTCTGTGCCTACAAAGGGGCCAGTGCCTGGAAGGGACTCAATAAATAATTGTTGCCGTAGACACACTGACTATCCGCAACCAGTTTTGCACATATGGGGTGTCCTGGGCCATTCCTGCCCTTTGCCACCTGGTTCGGTCTCACAAACATCCTTGAGGTACAGCAAGACCAGGCCCTCATGGGCCTAGAAATTAGTCAGCGCCTTGGACTAATTTCTGGACTTTCTTTCCAGATGCCCAGTCCTTAGACTCTTTTGGACTTTTGTTAGAATGATGGCAGTGTGATGAAATGCTTTGCTAGACAGGCAGGAGAGAAGGAGTGAGGAGGAAAGGCTTCTCTGAACCCCACGGATGGGTGAAGTTCTCTCTCAGTCAGGAAACCTCTGGGGTAAAAGGGAGGCGGTCACCGTGAACACATTGAGGAGATAAGACTGAGCAGAGTTGACCTCCTCCAGGAAGCTTTTAACAATGCCTCCAGCGCCTGCTATGATCACCTCTAAATAACTCTACCAAGCACTTTTTAGATATATTAAAATCATCTGTGTAGTGTGTTACTAGCTCTAGGTTCTGAGAGCTTACAGAGCAGAAACTATTTCTCCCTGATCTCCGAATCCTCAGTGTCTAGAACACAGTCAGTGCTCACTCAGTGTTGAGTGGGTATGTCTTTAAGGGGTGCCTAAGTGAGTTCTCCGGGCTGTGAGGACAAGTTCCTAAGCAGCTTCACGGCAAAAGGAGGGGCCCAGACAGGCAAATCTGAGACTTACATCATGGAGATACCATTCTATTTATACTCTTCCCTGAGGAGAAACAGACATATCCATAAACACAAAAGATCTCCACACACCTAAGTCTGCAGGTATGTGGCGGCGGGGTGGCGGGGTGTTTGTGTTTGTGTTTGTGTGTGTGTGTGTGTGTGTGTGCACACACACGCACACACACCTGTTTTTGGATAGAGGGTGAGGAAGTTGTCACCTACATGAATATCTCCCTTAACTCAGCCTCCCATAACCTGCTGGGACCATTCATTCAACAAATATTTACTGGGCTTAACTCCACATTCATTTGAGGCGGTTGCTAGCTGGCAACCTTGGAAAACTGATATTTGGCTGTTTTGTTCCTTAAGTTTGCTATCGAATCATCCCCAAAGCTAAAACTCCCTTAGCCACTGGTCTCACCCGCAACATAGCATGATTTCAATTCCTGCAACATTTACTGGGATCTTGTTAGGCACCTCACGCAGTGCCGGTCTTTGAGGAGGACGTTTGCGGCTCTGTCCTCCAGGGTTCAGCACTGTTGGAATTAAATCACATACCCAAATGTCTCAGGAACCAGGAAGAACGATCTACATACCTTAGTGGGTGTGGGAAAGGCCATGGACGTGAGGCAGAGTGTCTTTCTTTGGGCAGAGGGGACACATTTCTAGGAGTGAGAAGACTTCATAAAGAAAATACATTTAAATTCTATATTTCAAGGGTATTTTTTCCTTCCCTGCTCCATATGGGACACTCAAAATATCAGAAGCTACTCATTGCAAATGGAGACAGCTGACTCCTCATCACATGTTCTGGTGTCCAGCCCTCCCTCTGGGGCTGTCTACGCTTCATTTCCAAGAGAACTAACTTGTTTTTTACATTGACTTCGACCTCTATGCCAGATAGCACTTTCATTCTCTCTTTCCACTCTAGCTCTGGGCTCCGCTGTCTCTGAGAACCTTCTCTCATGAGCCTGTGTGGCGTCCAAGTCCACCTGGACCGTGGTCTGAACGACCCCACCCCCAAGTTTTCCATCGCCGGTAGGGCCTTCTTATTGGCCCCTATGAGGTCCTCAGACCTAAAGTGCGACCTCGCTGACCTACTCTCCAAATCCATGGTGGTGACAAGGAAATGCGTGGGTGCGGACCTGGCGACCCCCAGTCCATCCCGCCCAACTCGCTGCAGCTCTAGCCTCCTCTCCTGAGCAGATTCTTGGGATCTTGTCCTTTCCTCAAAGTCTTATTTCCCTCTCCATAGTCCAATTCTCAGTGGAAACTAGGATTTTCTGTTTACATAAAAATTAAGCTCCCCTTTTGTTCACTTTCATTTTCTCCAACTAGACTCTGAGCAACTTGAGGACAGAATCATTTTCCACTGCTTCCATTCGGGGTGGTACCCAACTCTGTGCTTAGCGGCATGGTAGATGCTCGGCAGACACCTGGGGGTTTATTTTCTTTATCTATACTCCCATCAGAGCCTAGGAAAGGACACTACACTTAGAGACTCTTACTGCCAGGGCGGGGCGGGGGGGTGGGTAGGGGACGATGTGCTCCATGTGTGTGTCTAGCACAGGATAGAGAGAGAGATCTACCCTCATGGAACCTTGGCAGCGCTCAGAATTCCGGGAGCAAAGTCCAACCTCTCTGCCCTGAAGCAAACATGGTACTTGCTTGTCTGGGCTCCACACGCCCACTGGCTGGTGTTTTCCAAGCTGAAGGGTGTGCGTGGAAATGGAGGAGGAGGCAGGGATGGGACCCTCCATCTACTCAGGCCCAGCCTCACTGCTGCGAGTAGAGGGAAGAAGTCGGAAGCCAGGGGCCAGGGGCCTGAGGCTCCCGGGACCCTCCTTTGGGGCGCCGTCCCCCACGCCTTGTCTCAGGCCCGTAAGCGGTGGGAGACCAGGACTCAGCCCTTCTGGCTGGTGCTTTACACTGAAAACGGAACTATATTTAAAGCTGCCTATTTAATGCATTCCTCTCTAGATTTGTTAAGGACCAAGCAGTGATCCTATATTTTCACATCGTAAGGATGCATTTTATGCAAATAAACAGTCATCTGTATATAGATTCCCATACATCTGTAGCTAAAATAGGTTAGGCCAACTTGGGAATATTCTCCATTGCATTTGGAACACAATCTTTCTGAAACCTGCATATAATTAGACACTTTTGTGGCCTGGCTTAAGAGAGCTACTACATTCAAAGAAGTGCCTTAAAAAGCAATGAAATATTTTACTTAAAGTCACTAGAAGAAGGTCAAGGGAAGTTCCCATTAACACTCAGAACAAAATTTCTTAGGATTACATTTCTAACCACCGTATCTACACATAGTTAGACGGATTACAAATCCCAGACAGAAATTGCGTCACTCCAAAAGAAAAAGAAAAGATGGAAAACCAAACCAAACCAAAACACCTCTCCTTCCTCCCTCAAATGCAATTTGTGCATCTGCACTCTCACTTCTCTGCCTCTCTCTTCTGTGGCTCAGTTCTTTGCTATGGAGACCAACTTAGCATTTACTTTCTTTAGTTTAGTTTTAGTTTTTCTGTCTTGCCCATTGTCCAGACCCTGACCCATATAGAAAGACAAGGAGGAGCTCTCCATCTGGAGAAACCAGGTTTGTAGCCACTTATCAAATCTTCTCTTTAATCTTCACAAAATCTAGATCTTCGAGAGTATCTGTGGTCCTCTCGATGCTACTTTGGAAATGGACACTCCAGACCATCACCCCTCCCAGGTCAAAGAAAGTATAAGCAGATGTTATGTCCAGTAGACCTGGATTTTCCAGGTCAGTGGGGGTCCTTCCTCCCAAGTCACTGGAGCTAAGCAGAATGTTCTCTCTGTTGTTGGGGAATGGGATGTCTCACAAATACTTTTAAAAACATTTCTAGTTAGAGGAAAGTGCATCTTGCCAGTCTCCTGCCTCTTCCCCTGCCCCTGCACATAGAGGTGTGCACACACCGATGCCTCTGGCCTCCACCCTGAACTCCCCTGGTGCACTTTAGAGGGGACTCACTGGAGGGTCAGTTGTCTCCTTTAAGAGGATCAGGAATAGGGCCAGGCTAGATGACAACTGTCCTCTCCCTGAGTGACAGGAGATAAACCAAAGGTCCTGGGGTCCCATTGAGAGGCTTTGGTCTCACCAAAGACAATCCTCAAGTTCTCTGCACCTGTTCCCAGCCCTAGTGTCTGCATTACAGGGAGTGGGGAATCAACCGTAACCACCTAGGGGAAAAGCTTAGGGAGAAACAGGGAGCCCATCTAGCTCCATCCACCACTCTGAGTTTGCTCGTTCCTCTGACTTATCCACTAGCCAGAAAGGGGCAGGTGGGTGTCACAAATTCCTGTCACAAAGACCATGTGAGCAAAGACTTTGCAATGACAAACAGCAGGTTGTGCCAGAAACTACAAGCAGGTCCTTGCTGGTGGGGCAGAAGCACGAGCCAGGGAGTGGTGAGATCAAGTTGGGAGGTAGGAGGGGCCGCCATATCAGAGCTTAGCCTCTGTCCTGTAGGTAGAGGGAATGAGGGGCCTTTAAGGAATTCTGTGTAGGAGAATGGCATGAGCTTGTTTACATTTAAAATGTGTTTATTACATTTATACTATGGAATACTACTCAGCCATAAAAAAGAAGGAAATCTTACCTTTTATGATAGTATAGATGGACCTAGAGAACATTATGCTAAGTGAAATAAACCAGTCAGAAAAAGACAAATACCACATGATCTCGCTAATATGTGGATTCTAACGAGAAAAATAATTTAACAAACAAAATAGAAACAGAAGAACAGATACACAGAATATACTGACAGCTGTTTGAGGAGAGGGGTTTCGGGGGGCTAGGTAAAAAAAGGTGAAGGGATTAAGGAAAAAAATATATATATCTATATCACATAAATACAGACAACAATATGGTGTTAGCCAGAAGGAAAGGGGGTGGAGGCAGGTGGAAGAGTGAAAAGAAGAGCTAAATGGGGACTAAAAGCGACGTGACTTTGGGCGATGGGTGTGTGACGCAGCATGAAGAGGATGTTTTGTTCAGCTGGACACTTGAAACCTGTATGGTTTTGTTAACAAATGTCACCCAAATAAACTCAATTAAAAAATAAAATAAGTAAAATATGTTTATTTAAAATTGTTTATTTTGACAGAATTTCATACATAAAGTATCAAGAACAGTACAAAGAATGTATGGATAACCTTTATGCAGGTCTACCCAGATCTCTCTCCCTCTCTCTCCTCTTCTCTCTCTATTTAAGTATATGAAGACAGATATATATGTATATTCAGGTAAAAAAGTAAAACATAGATAGATAGACAAATAGATACAAATATATATATATGTTCTATATTTCTATACATATTTTATGTAGATTATAGTTTTACATAAAACTAAACCTAAACCTAAAATATAGGGTATGTCTATATACATATTGTGTGCATATATGTATATATTTGTGTGTACGTATATGTGTATACACTATTTCTACATATTTGTATCTATATAGGTATATATACATATATATCTATAGATCCGGATCTCTATTTATCTGTTTTTGTCTTTTTCCTGAACACTTTGAGAGTAAATTGCAGATGTGATTCCCTTTGCCCCTAAATATTTCTGTGTATATTTCCTAAAGGCAATAAATTCTCTTACATTTGCCTTTTTAAATTACCCTTTTGGTTTCTGTCTAGAAGACGGTTTGCAGCTAGAGAGACTGCGGACCGGAAAATGAGTGAGGAGATCTCTTCGGCAGTCAAGGCGAGAGCTGATAAAGGCAGCTTCCCAAAACCTCACACATTACGTGTGGTATACATTACACATCTAGGTGATACAATGGTGGGACACGGTAAACAGTGGTATGCAGTTAGAGGTGGTGCCAGGTTTCTGGTCAGATCTGCTGTGCATGGGGTAGGTGGTGGAGTTGTTCACTGAAACGGGGCATGAGTAGCAGGAGGGAGGGCAAGTCAAGTTCTGGGCATGTTGAGACCCATGTGTCTTTGAGACACCCGAATGGAGATATTTAGGAGGCAACTGGGTGCACCATGAATCTGAAGCACAAGGTAGAGGCCTGGGCTGAAAACACAGATTGGCAAGTCATTCATGTAAAGATGGTCATTAGACGCAAAGGAGTGAGATCCCCAAGGGACACCAGAAGCCTGCAGGCAGATCCCTGTGGAACCTGTGTCCTTCAGGGACCTCATTCCACATCTTGGGGCCATGCAGAACCAAGTTAAGTCATAGTCTCCTAGGGTAGCAAGTAGCTCGGGACGTCCCTCTCGTGAGAGTGAAACCACTGGTTATGCACATGGAAAAGCCCACTGGTTGAGGGACCAACTGTGGGGGTTTTGGAGGTGAATTACTCACTCCTCACACCTGGGGATTCCAGAGCACCAGGAAGGGGACAGGTGGTTTGAAGGGACTTAATCCTTTCTGATCTGAGAGGTTGGATAAAAGCAAGAGAGACGATCTCGGTGAAGTCACAGTGCAGGCCACAGCGTGTCTCCCTGTGTCCTGGAGAGTCTACAAGATGACAGAGGTGGGGTGTGGGTGCCAACGAGCCTGGTCCTGCCATCATTGCCAAGGCCTGGCTTAGCGTGGGGTGGGAGGGGGGAGGTGCAGGCAGGAGTAGAGAAGTCTCTTCTGCTGAGATTTGGACATCAGCCAAACTCCTGTTTCATTTGTTTGTTTGAATTGGGTCTGGGTTTTGGTCAGGTGCTGAGAGTTCGAGTCCACCCTCTGGCATTTTATAACATGTGACCTCATGTAAGTCACTTCCCTTTTCCAACTCACCATTTCCATATCTGTTAGCCATAAGACTGGATGCACCGCATTAATGGTCCCCAGGTTTTGGTATTTCACTGAAATAAAAATTGTTTTTTTAAACAGTGCAATCAGTAAAGAGGGTCAAGATTTTACTTTGTCAAGTAAGGGAAAGACCCTTTACAAGTGTTATCCCTTCTGTAAATAAAGGTCACTTTAAAACCAATAGCTCTGGAGAGAACATAGTCTCAAAGAGAAAATAAAAAATAAGACCTTCCAAAGAAATAAAACTCAGCAGTCTATACCAACCTCTATAAAATGCAGCAGCATTTTCTATTTCTTGGTGGCTTATTGGGAATGTCATCAAGTGTTGACAGCCCTTGGACCAGGAATTGAGAATGTTCTCTCTAATTGCTGGGCTCCTTCTGGCTCTAGCACTTGTTAGTCTAGATGCTTTCTGTGCCCTGATTAAGTCCTTCTCCTAGTGAACCAAGGTCATTCTTAACCCTGTGCTCCTCTTTCCACCTCTACCGCTGCCGTGTGAGGTCAGGTCCTTACCATTTGTAACCAATCGCCCTGCCTCCATCCTACCCACCCTCACCCTGCTCTCAGCTCACTGTACCCACCGCTGCCAGCTAGCTTCTCCCTCAGCTCCCACTCCCTATGGGAGAATCATACTGCTTTCACACCGAGAAAGGGCGTTGGGGATCATCATGTTTAACAAAGTAGGAAATCTGAGTCCCAGAGTGGAGAAGCCAGTGGTCCAAAAGCACCCAGATAATTGCCGTCAGATCCAGAAGTATACCCAGGACTTCTAAATATAAGCCAATGCCTATCTGTGCTAATCAATAGAATTTCTTTAAATGTACAGTATACCATAAAGGTTTGCCTCTGCACTGTTTAAAGCCAGAGCCCGCACTTCCTTAGTGGGTCTTCCGCCCTGCAACATCCGCTTTCCTGGCTAGTCTGCCGTCCGTGGGTTCTGGCCCCACCTCCACTGCCCACTGCCTATTAGTCTGATCATCCACTACGGTCAGGTCGGTCTCTTTATTTCCCACAAACACACATCATATTTTCTCGCTTCAAATGTTTTCGCAGTCCATATCCCCTTCCCTGGCACGTCCACATTCATTCACAGACATTTATTAAGCTCTGAGTCTGAGCTAGAGCTGTGCTCAGTGCCAGGACAAAAGGAAGTCAGAGCTCCTGCCCTGATGAGCCCACAGTCTCAGAGCTTTCCCTGGCCTCTGTGATGCTCGGTTGTCAACACCAGCCCGGCCCAGAGGGATGACCGCTCCTCTGAGCCCCCATGCCACCCTGCTCCATCCCATTCCTCAGGTCCTGACTCACGGTGTCTGCTTCCCGTCTCCAGTTTCTCCGTCACATTGGGCTGCCTTCATCTCCCCGAGAAGATCACGTGCTGCTTGAGGGCCAGGTCTGTGTGTCACTCAGCTCCCCAGTCCCAAGAGTACTCAGCACGGTGTCTGCTTCCTGTGCGCTTGATGACTGGTCCCTGCAAGGCTCAGCCCCTTGCCCTTCCACCCAGCTAGGTCCTGGTCCTCAGGCTGATGTGCTAACAGGTATCTAGAACGAGAAACTGAGCAGGCGGGTATCCTTCCTCCGATACACACCTCTCATCCTCACTACCTCACTGTCATGTTCACGTTCCTGCAAGTAAGTGAGGATAAGATGAGCACCAAGGAAAACCTGAGTGGGAGAAAATAGAGCCTTGGCAATGGGAGACATGCAAAAGGCAGTGGGGGCCGTATGCCTGGGAGAGTACGGACCCCTATAGGGCAGGGAGCTCCCCATTCTACCCCATCAGCTTTGCTGAGAACTGGCCTTATGCCCCCATAAACACTTGGGGCTATGGGTGTGAATGTGAATGTGAATGTGTGTGTGTGTGTGTGTGTGTAAGAGGAGAGACAGAGTGTTGGAGAAAGAGAAATACAGAGTGGACGCTAATGAAAGCCATCCTCAGGACGAGCTTGCTTCTTTCCAGTTTCTCTCAGTCAAGGACTTATGACACTGGGTGGCAAGTTCCTCTACTTGCCTTCAAATTCTGCAGCTACCTAATTCATACTTCTAAGGGTGTGTCTTGCCCTAGTATTTAGAGCTCAGCTCTAGGGAGCACCCAACAGTGGTTGAATGTTTATTTTGTGCCAGACACTATGCACATACTTTCTACATGTTGTCCATTTTAACTTTACTGCTGACACTCAGAATGATGTTATTATCGTCTCTAGCAGAAGAGGAAACTGAGGCTCAAAGACATTAAGTGCCCAAGGCCACCCAACTGAGAAAGGTCAGAGCCCCAACTTGAACACCACTTGGAGAGTTTTTAGAGTTATGTTTTGTCCTTTGTCAGACGAGGACAGCATCCAAGTCTGTGCCATCCCTCTTTGTCCTGGAATCTCTAACAGGAGCGGGGGAAGGACCAGCACCAGGTAGCTTGGAGCTCAGAGTCCAGGACGAGCCCAGGTGACTCCTCCACGAGCTCATTCTAATTCAATGCTTGTTAGTTCCTCTGCCCCTCCACCCTGTAATAATCACTTCCTCGGAAACCCTGAGTCCAGGTGACTTATACATATGTAAGGAGATAGAGAGGTAAGTACTGTCTACTGTAACCACCCAGTTCCTTTTAATGAAGCCTAATGATTTTCTCAATAGCAGCAAGACAGAGGGCCACAGCCCCAGTCTGTTGCTTATATAACAACAGGAAAAAACAAAAAACCTAAAGCCACTTCCCACCAGTTCAGGCCCAATATGGCTCTCAGCCTTGGTAAAGTCAAAGTCATAACTTTGCTGAGTTTAATGGACTTCCCAGAAACCCATTCACCCTGAGTTGTTAAGTTTCCCTTCAAACAATGCTTTCTTCGTACCCCACCCAGCCCACCCCCTCCTCTCTGCCAACCAGAGCATCCCGGAACACTGCCCTCACCCTTCCGCACACCCAGCACTGTCCTGAATGCTCCCTTGGGACCATCCCAGATGCCAAGGCCCTAAGTCAAAAGTCATGAGTGGGTTTGGAAATCCAAAGCAGCCAAACCTCGTAAAGCGATGGGGAGGAGGGGCCACGGCCAGAATGAAGGCACTGTCATTCCCAAGACCCACCATTCCGAGAGGGTGGCTGCCAGTCCTGGGGGGTGAGTAAAACCTGAAATTTGAGGAAGAACAGGTGGACCTTATTTTAACTAGGGACTAATTAGGACACCCCAATCCTAAGCCACCTCATGGCCTTGGGCAGGGATGTGGTGTATAAAAGGCGGACAGGCTCAGAGCATCCTAAACCCCTTGGCACCACCACACTTCAGTTGCTCTGGTGAACTTGGTAAGTCTGACGACGTAGCGCTTCCCCTTGCAGCCTTGCTCCACGTGGTCCCAAGCTCTGACCAGGGGCAGGGGCTGGAGCTGTGGGTGGTTTGGGCACCTCTCTCCTCTGTATCATTTGGGACCAATCTGTCTTAGTCTGCAAGTCCGGTGAAGGGTGGGGGAAGGTGGGCTGAGATGGGGGGTCAGTCTGCTAAGAGGCCAGCGACCTGAGGCTGCTGCTGGCCTGCTGGGGGTGCTGAATCTTGCCAGGTGCTGAGAGGAACTCGGTAGAAGGAAAAGGGGGCACCGGTTATGGGGCAAAGCGACCTGCAGAGCTGCCCTTTAGGGGAAAGGTGGATCCTGGGAGGGAGGGTA
>PVJD01008883.1:0-68032 GCA_004026545.1 Mormoops blainvillei
TGCTTTTCAAATCAGCAGAGTTTGAGGACTAAGTTTGGATGCTATGTAAATGCAGAGTCTAGTCAAGTTTTGGCAGTGGAGTCAAATAGAGAACCTAGAAAGAGGGAGACCTGTAAATCATCCACTAGAATCTTCTCTTTCTCCTACCTCGATTACCACAACCCTGGGACCCTTACCTTGTTCAACTTGGAATATTATGAGTTTCAAGGATTTCTGGAGATCCTTGGCTTTTGTGGCCAGCTCCAACTTGCACTTGGCTATGTGGTCCATTTGGGGGACGAAGGGCTTTCCATCTGCCTTGCCACTGTCTGCACATGCTGTAGCACTCTTCTCAACTGCTGCCCCCTCAGCCAGGACATCAATCAGGACCCTGAGCTTGTCATACATTATGTCACTCTATATAGAAAGGAAGGAGACAGGGCATTGTTATGAGGGACTGCTGCTTGAGGAGCAGGGATGGTATGGGGATAGGTATGGAGGTATAGTATTTGACCAGAAACATTGAGCATAGGAAGTTATCTGTGGGGATGAGAAAGACTGGGCAAAGAAGTACTTGGGTAGATATGATGGGCTAACTGAAGAATGTTAGGGGATCAAACAGATTTCATTTGTTTCTGAGCAATAGTGGGAACCAGTCTAAGTTTTTCTCATGGGAGACTGACCTGTAAAATGACACTGCCAATTTGAGTAAAGACATATATTTCTGAATAGGTATTATTATGGGCATGCTTCTGTGGATGTAGATGTGTCCCCACATGGGTGCCTGCTGTCAGACTTTGTATGTGTACATGTTTGGGGATGTGCTGATTAATTATGGCTTGATTCCCAGCTATATCACTTAATAGTCTGTGTATTGAGCAAGTTACTTAACTTCTTTGATTTCTATATTCTAAGGCAAATATGAGGATTAATTAAGTTAATTCATTAAAAGTGCTTAACAGTTTCTGGCACAAAGTGTTATAAGTGTTAGCTGTTGTTACTGTTGTTGTCATTACAGAGGTGAACATGGGTGTATTTCCAGCATGTATTTGTTTGTACATATTTTCAAGCATGTTCTGGTATACAACCATGTGCATACGTGCTTGTTGTGCACTTGTGTTCAGGTATGAGCAGATGCTTGGCATATAGTTAGGTACATGGTACATGTATTCAGGATAAGCATGAATAGTGCCACTCTTCATTTGGTGAAAGGTGGAAGTTTGATGAGGTGGACTTTCCCCATCAGGGAGGCTTACCAGTGACTCCTCCCTGCCTTTCTTTTACAATTCCCAGTGAGAGGCACCTGGCTCCACAAAGAGTTCAAGGCAAAAGGAATGGAAACTTACTTTCAAAATCACAGACTCTATTGCTGCTTTGTTCTGTTTTATCCAACTCCAGGCCTTTACAATATCAACCACAAAATCTTCCACTGCTGAACACAGGAATCTGGAAAGATGAGATAGATGGGACAATGTGACATGGACCATGAGATCCAGAGCTCTTCTCTCTTATAAAGTCATTAGTCTCCACCTTCCTTCTCCTTCTTCTTTCTGTCCCTCTTTCCTGATCTCTCCTCCCTCCCTTTGCTTTTCCTTCTCCTCCCAACTCCTTCTTCCCTCTTTATTTGTTTTTTCCTGCTCCTTCATGTATTTATAGTGAAATATACAGTACGCAAAGAGAGTTTAACTAGCATTTCTTAGTCCTAATTTCAAATTTCCAGGAAACAGACTTCAATTCATCCAGTTTGGGTCAGAATTTCACCCTGGGTCAAATCAGCTATGGTTCAAGGGCCCATCTAACTTAGTATAAACATAATGATATTGAGGGAGCTGTCCCTGTGGGGAGTGTTTCTCAAAGGAGAGTGTAGTAGACTTGGCAGTAGCCCTCCAAAGAATCCCAGGAGGAAAGAATGGCCCACATATTTAGAAGGGGAAAATGTGTTGTTTAGGTGAGGAGAAAGCAGTTGTGGTAAATATTACAGAAATCTTTCCTAGTGTCAGAGAAAAAGCAAGATGTCCCTACTAAAGTGAGTTATGCCATGCTCTTGGACAGTGTGGAATATTGTGTTTCTTGTCTGTAACCCTTCATTTTATCTTTTTAAAAGAAATTTAAGATTTTTTTCAATTAAAGTTGATATATAATATTAAATAGTTTCATGTGTACGACATAGTGATTAGAAATTTATATAACACAGAAAGTGATCACCCTAAAAAGTTAAATACCCATCTGAATACCATACATAATTATTATAATATTATTGACTCTATTTCCTATACTGTAGTTTATATCCCATGACTGTTTTTATAACTGGCGATTTTTACATCTTAATCCCTTCCTTTGTTTTTACTCAGCCCCTCAACCTCCCTCCCATCTGGCACTCATCACTTTGTTCTCCGTATTTTTAAGTTTGCTTTGGTTTTCTTCATTCATTAATTTTGTTTTTTAGATTCCACATCTAAGTGAAATTATATGGTATTTGTCTTTTTCTGTCTGACTTATTTCACTTAGGATAATACCTTCTAGGTTTATCCAAAATTTCATTCTTTTTATGGCTAAATAATATATGTCCACGTTTTCTTTACTCATTCATCTACAGATGCACACTTTGGTTGTTCTCATATCTTGACTATTGTAAATAATGCTGCAATGTACATAGGGGTGCATATATTCTTTTGAATTAGTGTTTTGAACTTCTTCAGATAAATTCACAGAAGTAGAATTGCTGGGTCATAAGGAGATTCATTTTTAATTTTTTGAGGGACTTCCGTACTGTTTCCCATAGTGGCTGCACCAGTCTGCATTTCCACCAGCAGTGCATGAGGGTTTCCTTTTCTCCACATCCTCGCCAACACTTGTTGTTTGTTGATTTATTGATAATAGCCACTCTGTCAGATGTGAGGTGATACCACATTGTGATTTTAATTTGCTTTTCTCTGATGATTAGAGATGCTGAGCATCTATTCATATGTCTCTTGGCCATCATTATGTCTCCTTCGGAGAAATGTTTATTCAGGTTCTCTTCCCATTCTTTAACCAAATTGTGTGCGTGTGTGTGTTTGTGTGTGTGTGTATTAAGTTGTATGACTTCCTTATATATTTTGGATATTAACCCCTTATCAGATGTGCCATTGGCAAATATCTTCTTCCATTCAGTAGATTGTCTTTTTGTTTTGTTGATGGTTTCCTTCACTGTACATTCCTTAGTTTTACGCAGTCCCATGTGTTTATTTCTTGTTTTCCTTGCCCAAGGAGACATATCCAAGAAAATATTACTAAGAGTGACATTAAAGAGTTTACTGCCTATGTTTTCATCTAGGAATTTTACAGCTTCAGATCTCATACTTAAGTATTTAATTCATTTTGGGTTTATTCTTGCATATGGTATAATGAAGTGGTTCAGTTTCATTTTTTGCATGTATCTGTCCAATTTCCCCAACACTATTTATTAAAGAGACTGTTTTGTCCCATTGTATATTCTTACCTCCTTTGTCATAGATTAATTGATCATACATGCATGGGCTTATTTCTGAGTCCTCTATTCTGTTCTATTGATCTGCGTGTCCATTTTTATGCCAGTACCATGCTGCTTTGATTACTATAGCTTTGTAGTATAGTTGGAGATCAGGTAGCATGAGGTCTCTAACTTTGTTTCTCTTTCTCAAGATTGTTTTGGCTCTTCAGGGTATCTAGTGGTTCCATATAAATTTTAAGCTTATTTGTTATATTCCTGTGAAAAATGTCATCGGTATTTTGTTAGGGACTTCACTGAAATTGTAGTTGCTTTGGGTATTACAGACATTTTAATGATGTTGACTCTACTTATTTGTGACCATGGTATATCCTTCCATTTATTTATATCTTCTTCAATTTCTTTCTTCAATGTCTTATATTTTTCCGAATATAGGTTGTTTAAATTTATTCCTAGGTATTTTATTCTGTTTGATATAATTGTAAATAAGATTGTTTTATTAATTTCTCTATCTGATAGTTTGTTATTGGTGTATAAAGATGCAACCAATTTCTAGATATGTATTTTGTATCCTGCTACTTTACTGAACTCATTTATTAGTTCTAGTAGTTTTTTTGGTAGATTTTTAGGGTTCCCTATATATGCTATCATGTCATCTGCAAATAAGGATAGTTTTAATTCTTCCTTCCCAATTTAGAGGCCTTTTGTTTATTTTTCTTGTCTGACTGCTGTGGCTAGGACTTCCAATACTATGTTAAATAAATGTGGTGAAAATGGACATCCTTGTGTTGTTCCTGATCTTAAGAAAAAATTTTCAGCTTTTCACCTTTGAATATGTTAGCTGTGGGCTTGTCATATATTGCCTCTATTATGTATAAGCATGTTTCCTCTATACCCACTTTGCTGAGTTTTTAAAAAAAATCATAACTGGATGTTGGATTTGTCAAATGCATTTTCTGCCTCTATCAATATGATCATATGATTTTTGAAAATATTTTATTTATTTACTTTAGAGAGAAGGGAAGGGAGGGAGAAAGAGAAGGAGAGAAATGTTGATGTGAGAGAGAAAAATCAATCAGTTGCCTCTTGTACACAACCCTGCTGGGGACTGAACCCACAACCCAGGCATGTACCCTGACCAGAAATCAAACTGGTGACCCTTTGCTTTGTAGGGTGATGCCCAACCAACTGAGCCACACTGGTTGGAGTATGATATGATCATATGATTTCATCCTTCATTTTGGTTATGTAGTGTAGCACGTAATTGAAGCAACCTTGTATCTGGGGAATAAATGCCAGATCATGGCATATGTTCTTTTTAATGTATTGCTAAACTCAGTTTGCTAATATTTATTGAGGGTTTTTGCATCTATGTTCATCAGGGATATTGACCTATAATTTTCTTTTCTTTTTATAGTATTTATGTCTGGTTTTGATATCATGGTAATGCTGGCCTCATTAAGCGTTTGTGAATCTTCCCTCCTCTTTAATTTTTTGGACTAGTTTGAGAAGAATAAGTATTAATTATTCTTTGAATATTTGGTAAAATTCACCTATGAAGCCATCTGCTGGGAGTTTTTTGATTACTGATTTGATTTCTTTTTTAAAGGTTTTATTTATTTAAAAAATATTTTACTTATTTATTTTGAGAGAGAGGGGAAGGGAGGGAGAAAGGGAAGGAGAGAAATATCAATGTGTGGTTGCCTCTCATATTGGGGACCTGGGTTGCCAACTGGCAACCTGGCCTGGACCTGGGTTGTGTACTGGGTTGCCAACTGGGAACCTGGTCTGGAAACCAGGCATGTGCCTTGACTGGGAATCGAACCAGCAACCCTTTGGTTCACAGGCCAGCACTCGATCCACTGAGACACACCAGCCAGGGCTGGTTTTATTTATTTTTAGAGTGAGGGGAAGGGAGGGAGAATGAGAGGGAGAGAAACATGGATGAAACAGAGAAACATCAATTGGTTGCCTCTTGTATGCACCTGGGGAGGGAACCTGCAACCTACAAATGCGCCCTGATCATGTTTGAACCCGCGACCTATCATTTTGTGGTATGAGGTCCAACCAACTGAGCAATACCAGTCAGGGCACTGATTTGATTTCATGGGTAGTTATTGGAGTATTGAGATTTTCTCCTCCTGATTCAGTCTTGAAGATAGTATGCTTCTAGTAATTTATCCATTTCTTCCAAGTAATCAAATTTGTTGACATACAATTGCTTGTAGTTTTTCCTTAAAATCCTTTGTGTTTTTGTGGTATCAGTTCGTCACTTCTCTTTCATTTCTGATTTTATTTATTTGGGCCCTTTCTCTTATTTTCTTGATGAGATTGGCTATAGGTTTATCTTTTTTAGTCTTTTCAACAAACCAGGGCCTGGTTTCATCTTTTCTATTTTTTTTTAGACTCTACTTCATTTATTTACCCTCTGATATTTATTGTTTCCTTTCTTCTACTCACTTTGGGGGGCTTTATTTGTTCTTCTTGTTTCTATTTCCTTTAAATGTAAAGTTAGATTGTTTGAGATTTTTCTTGTTTCTTGAGATAGGCCTGTATTGCTATAAATTTCCCTTTTAGAATTGCCTTGGCTATGTGCTACAGATTTTGAGTTGTTGTATTTTTATTTTCATTGGACTCAAGGCATCTTTTGATTTCTTCCTTGAACTCCTTGTTAATCTATTCATTGTTTGGTAGCATGTTATTTAATCTCCATATTTTCATGTGTTTTTTAATTTTTCTTCTTATATAATTAATTTCTAGTTTTATATCATTGTGATTGGAGAAGATGCTTGATATGATTTCAATCTTCTTAAATTTATTGAGTCTTGTTTTGTGGACTACCATGTAGTCTATTTTGGAAAATGTTCCATGGGCACTTGAGAAAAATGTATATTCTGCTGCTTTTGGGTGAAGCGTCCTAAAAATATCCATTAAGTCGTTATGACCTAATGTGTTACTTAAGGTCACTGTTTTCTTGTTGATTTTCTGTATGGATGATACATCCATTGATGTCAATGGGTTGCTAAAATTCCCTGCTATAACTATTACTGGTGAAAACTCCCTTCATGCCTGTCAAATTTCCTTTATATATTCAGGCTCTTCTACATTGTGTGTGTAGGTGGTTGTGAGACATGTCCTTTTGTTGGACTGATCTCTTTATCATTATGAAATGCCCTTCTTTGTCTCTTATTGCAGTCCTTTTTTTAAAGTCTATTTTGTGTCATATAAGTATTGCTATCCCAACTATTCTGTTTCCTTTTGCATAAAATATCTTTTTCTATCACTTTATGTTTAGTCTCTGTGTGGTTTTTGATCTGAAGTGGGTCTCCAGTAGGCAGCATATGTATGGGTCTTGTTTCCTTTAACCCATTCAGCTACCCTATTTCTTTTAATTGGAGCATTTATTCCATTTACATTTCAGTGGTCATTGACAGGTATTTAGTTATTGACATTTTATTAGTTGTCTTCTGATTGTTTTTGTAGTTCTCTGTTCTTTTGTATTCTCTTGCACTCCTCTCATGTGTTAATGACTTTCTATAGCATTGTGTTTGGATTACTTTTTCTTTTTTTCCCTTGTATATCTCTTGTAGATTTTTGATTTGTAGTTACCATGTGTTTCCTGTATACCAACCCATATTTATAGCAGTCTCTTTTAATTTGATGGTCTTTTAACTTTGAATACATTCCAAAATCACTATAATTTTTACTCACTTTCTCCACATTTATGTTTTTGTGATTAGTTTTTACCTCCTGTGTGTGTATTCACTAATTTATTGTTGTAATTACACAATATCTGCCTACTTTTGCCTTTTAACCTTTGTTCTAGCTTTATATTTTGGTTGATTTCTTTCTTTCATTATGTGTGTGCCTTTTAAAGTGAGAATTTCTTTTTCTTTCCTATATTTTTCTACTCATGTTTTAAATTTTTTCTTCTTAAAGAAGTTCCTTTAACATTTTTTGTCCTGGTTTAGTGGCGATGGACTTATTCAGTTTTTTCTTGTCTCAGAAACTCTTTTTTGTCCTTTGATTCTAAATGATAGCTTTGTTTGGTAGAGCAATCTTGGTTGTATGTCCTTGTTTTTTATCACTTTGAATATTTTGTGCCCATCCTTTCAGGCCTCCAAAGTTTCTGTTGAGACAAAGTTTCTCCTCTGTATATGACTAGCTGCTATTCTCTTACTGCTTTTAAGATTCTCTCTTTCCCTTTAACATTTGGCATTTTAATTATGATGTGTCTTGGTGTGGGCTTTTTTGGGTTCATCTTGTTTGCAACCCTCTGTGGTTCCTGGACTTGTATTTCTTTTGCCAGGTTAGGGAATGTTTTCAGTCATTATTTCTTCAAATAGGTTCTCAATCCCTTGTTCTCTCCCTTCTTCTTCTGATACCCCTATGATGCAAATGTTGGCACACTTCAAGTTGTCCCAGAGGCTCCTTACACTATCCTCATTTTTTTAAATTACTTTTTCTGAGATTCTCTAAGATGGTGGCCTAGGTAAACATGCCTCACCTCCCCACACCACATCAAAATTACAGCTAAACTATAGAACAGCCACCACTTAGAACCATCATAAACTGAGCTGAATGGGAGTCCTACGATTATGGAATTGAAGAAGAAAGCACATCCATCCAGACTGGTAGGAGGGACAGAGACATGGAGGTGTGGAAAGGGCTGGTCCCACACCCACATGTGGTGGGTAAATAATGGGAAGGATATCTCAGGAGCAAGGGGTCCCAGCCCACACCAAGCTCCCCAGCCCAGGCTTCCAATGCCAGTAAGGTAAGTCCCCATAACTTCTGGCTGCAAAAACCAGTGTGAATTGAGTCAGTGGAAGAAATTTCTGGAGTCCCGAGCAGTTCCACTTAAAGGGCCCATGCACAGACTTACTCAGACTCACTCCCTCTGATCTCCAACACTAGCGCAGTAGCTTGAAAGGTACCAGTGACATACAGGGAGGAACTGAAGGGTTGGCATCAGGGTGAGAATTGGGGGACAGCTTTCTCCCAGACAGAACTGCTGGCAGAGGCCATTGTTCCTTTTCTGAGCCCTCTACCAACAGAGCCACAGAGTGGCGGGAACCATATCTGAGACTCCATCACCCTGGCTACCACTGTTTGTCCTACCCCAGTGATTCCTTGAGGCTCCACCCATGCAATTGATAGGCTCCACCCCACACAATTGATAGACCCACCCAAGCTGTTAACAGTGGCTTTCCCATACAAAAGTCTTGTCTTGGCTCATGCTTCGGATCTTCCTAAATCCTCTCAAACAATCAGGAGCCACCTCAAGAAGCTCCTGTATTTCTTGCTAATTGGCCCCAGGCCCAGCACTAGCAGCAGCTGGCCTTGGTTTACATCCTGACCACACTTGAGCACCTCCTGCAGACCATCTGCAGATCACTTTCTTGCTTATGCCAAGTGGCCCCAGATAGAACACAGGCAGTGGCTGACCCTGGCCTGTACCTGCCAGGAACCCCCAGAAGACAGCTACAGACCACTTCAGAACACCACAACCCAAACAGCTCCACAAATGACATGTATAAGGAGCAGACTCAGTGGGCAGCAGAACACTGCTAAAGTAAGTCCTGCTCTGAGGAGTGGGCCCCAGCTCAGAGATCCTCCACAGAGGGCAGAGATTGGTGGTCAGTGGTCACAGCTAGTCCTTTCAGCTGACTGGCCTGGGTAAATTTCTCCCATTCACCTGGCCAACAGCAATCAAGGCTCAATTACAAGAGGAGGGTATACTTAGCTCACACAGAGGGTACACCTCAAAGACCCAGCCTGGGTGATAGGGGAGGTTGTGCCACTGGATCCTACAGGACACCTACTATATTAGGCCATGCTACCAAGACAGGGAGTCGTAGCAGCTCTACCTAATACATAAAAAGAAACAAAGGAGGCTGCCAAAATGAGGAGACAAAGAAACATGGCCCAAATGAAAGAAAAGAACAAAACTCCAGAAAAAGAACTAAACAAAATGGTGATAAGCAATCTATCAGATGCAGAGTTCAAAACACAAGTTTTTAAAAAGATTGTATTTACTTATTTTTTTAGATAGGGAGGGGGAAGGAGGGAGAAAGAGAGGGAGAGAAACACATGTGAGAGAAACATATATCAGTTGCCCCTTGCATGCCCCCATCTGTGGACCTGGCCCACAACTCAGGCATGTGCCCTGAGTTGGAATGGAACTGGTGACCTTTCCATCTGCAAGCTAGTGCTCAATCCACTGAGCCACACCAGCCAGGGCTAAAGTTATAAGGATGATCAAGGAACTTAGTGAGGACTTCAACAGCATAAAAATGATTCAGTCAGAAATGAAGGATACACTAATTGAAATAAAGAACAATTTACAGGGAATCAACAATGGAGTAAATGAAGCTGAGAATCAAATTAATGATTTGGAACATAGGGAAGTAAAAAACAACCAATCAGAGCAGCAAGAAGAAAAAAGAATCCAAAAAAATGAGGATAGTGTAAGGAGCCTCTGGGACAACTTCAAGTGTACCAACATTCACACCATAGGGATGTCAGGAGGAGAAGAAAAGCAAGAGTTTGGAAATCTATTTGAAAAAATAGTGAAAGAAAACTTCCCTAATTTGCTGACGGAAATAGACATGCAAGTCCAGGAAGCACAGAGAGTCCCAACCAAGATGGACCCAAAGAGGACCACACCAAGACACATCATAATTAAAATGCCAAAGTTTAAAGGTAAAGAGAGAATCTTAAAAGCAGCCAGAGAAAACCAGTTAGCTACCTACAGAGGAGTTTCCATAAAACTGTCAGCTGATTTCTCAAAAGAAACTTTGTGGGCTCGAAGGGATTGGCAAGAAATATCCAAAATGATGAAAATCAAGAACCTACAGCCAAGACTACTCTACCCAACAAAGCTATCATTTAAAATCAAAGGGAAAATAAAGGGTTTCCCCGACAAGAAAAAGCTAAAGGCGTTCACCATCACCCTACCATTATTATATGAAATGTTAAAGGGATTTATTTAAGGAAAAGAGATAAAAACTATGAACAATAAAATGGCAATAAATACATATCTATCAACAATCGAATGTAAAAAACAAACTTAGCAAACAAGCAGAACAGAAACAGAAACATAGCTATGGAGAATGTTTTGATCGTTGCCAGAGGAGAGGGGCATCTGGGGGTATGAGTGAAAAGGTGAAGGGAAGAAGAAGCAAACTGTTAGTTACAAAATAGTCAGGGGGGATGTAAAGTACAGTATAGGGAGGGAGTAGCCAAAGAATTTAAGATGCATGACCCATGGTCCTGAACAATTTTGTGGGTATTCCCTGAGGGAGTAGGGGGTGCTGTGTGGAGGGGGGGAAAAGGGGGAAGAATTGGGACAACTGTATAGCATAATCAATTAAGTATTAAAATATAAATTACTTTTTTTCACTATTCTAATTGAATACTACCTTGTCTTCCAGATCGCTGATAGGATGCTTTATCTAATTTAATATTGATTCCCTCTAATATATTCTTCATTTCAGTTACTGTATTCTTTTTTACTGACTGGTTCTTTTTTATGTTTTCTTTCTCTTTTTGAATGTTTCCCATAAGTTCTCATTGAGTTTTCCTATTCTTCCCCTAAGTTTATTGAGCATCCTTGTAACAGAGTTTTAAACTCAGCATCTAGTAGATTGCTCATCTCCATTTCATATAGCTCTTTCTCTGCAGTTTTTCCTGTTCTTTCATTTGGGACATGTTTCTTTTTCTCCTAATTTTGGCTGATTTCCTTTGTTTACATGTATTAGTTAGATTGGCTATGTCCCCTGGTCTTGGCTGCATGTCCTTATGTAATAGGTGTCATGTTTGGGCCAATGTCCCTGGTCACTTGAGCCTGGTGTTCCAGGGGTATCCCTTGTGTTGGTAGTATGTGCCTTCCTATTGTATTTGAGCCTTGATTGCTGTTGGCATGTCAGTGGATGTGACTGACTCTCTGGTTGACTGTCTGTGAGGAATAGCCATGACTACAGCAGACAAACTGTTGTGCGGGGGGCTGATCCCACTGAGCAGGATTCACTTTACTGGGTATCTGGTGCCTGCTCAATCTGCCCTTTGGGTGTGTCAAAAGTGAATTTGTTTGGGTGGTGCTCTGGTGTGGTCTGAAGATGGCCACTGGGTTTGTTGGTTCTGGGGCTCTTAGAAGGAGCTCTGGCACAGGCCAAGTCAGCCACTTCCTATGTGTGGCTCAGGACCACCTGGTGGGATTTACAGAAGGATCTGTGGCTGGTTGCCATCTTTGCTTGGCTTGGAGGCCTCTTAGAGTGCTTATGCTGTGAATTGAAGACAGTTGCCTCTAGTGCTGGGCTTTGGACTGCTTAGCAAGAGGTATGGGGCATGCCAAGGCCAGCCACTGCTTGTTTGATGCTTGTGGACTTTTGAGAGATTTTAAGAAAATCTGCAATATGAGCCACGAAAGGCCATGTGTGTGGGAAAGCTGCTAAAAGAAGTTCAGTCTTAGTGTGTGAACTGGGTAGGGAAAGTCTCAGAAAATCACCAGTGTTGGAAGAATGATTTTAACCAAGTTCATGGAGAGCTGTATTTGGCACCCACCTTCACCTCCTAGCTAAATGATGGGAGGTTCTCAACAAAGGAACAGTGGCCTCTGCCAGCACTTCTGTCCCAGGGAGAGCTGCTCTGATCTACCCCTCCAACCCATTCCCTGGAGATAGTCAATTTGGCTCCTTCTTATATGTCCTTGGTGCTTTTTGAGCTGCTGCCCCAGTGCTGGAGCTCAAAGTGAGTGAGTTTATGAGCCCGTGAGTCTGTGCACCGTCCCTTTAAGACTTGTTGTGCCTGGGACTCCAGAAGCCCTCCATATCACTCAGCCACAATCCCTGCTGCAAGATGTTATAGGGGACTTCTCTTCCTGGCATTAGATCACTGGGCTGGGCCGCCCTGTGCGGGTCTCGGACTCCTTGATTCTCAGTGGGGACCAATGCAGCCTTAATATCCCTTCTTTTGAAAACTGCCACGCAGTTGTTGTGGGGATTGCCTGCCCCGTGTCTTGATCTCTTCTATGAGACTCAACGTGGTTTTCTCTTTACATCCTTAGTAACAAGAATTCTGTTCAGCTAGCCCTCAGGTGGTTCTCAATGATGGTTTTTCTGTAGTTTAGTTGTAATTTTGATGTGGTCATGGGAGGAGGCAAGCACAATGTTTATCTACTCTGCCATCTTGACCGGAATTCCTCCCCATTTTCTAAATCTCTGACATGCTATTTTTTTCTTTTTGGAGTAGCAAGAGCTCTCAACTCAATGTCATCTTTTTTCCTAACCTTTCCCTTCAGGAACTTTGAGTTGGGAGAAATTTGATTTGAAAAGATAAACATACAGAAGGCCCTCAAATAACATCATTTTATTCAGTGTCGCTTTCTTTTAATATTGGTGGGATGCTGTAGGAACTTAACTCTTATTTATATCAATTAGCCTATGGTATAATTGATTTCATTGTACATTATTTTATGACAGTTCCAAGAACTTATTGATGATGTTAGGTGAGGGTTTACTGTACTCTCCTTGGCCTCAATACCCCAAACTATCAAAATGAATCCTATCTGTGATTGAACACAGCCCATGAGGGCAAAACATCCCCAAAGGTTGAGAGCCAAAGGAAGACTGACCTGGTTGTGATGATCACCTCTGTGGGGTACTTGGCTTTCAGGATTTTGTTCAACTCAGTGGCTGCAGATTCTAAGTGTTGGGTCGCAGCAGCCTAGGGGAAAAGGAGTGTTCAGCCCTGGAACCTTAACACTATGACATAGCATGATCCACATCCTCATTCCTTATTATTTTTTACTGACTCTTTACCATCAACTCAACTGCTCCTCTGGAAATAATCATAAGCAAGGAATTCTTCTGAATATCCTTATAGATAATGTTAGATCTGTGGTCATTCTAAAAATAAGAGATCTATATTGTTTCCTTTCATTGTAATATTCAAAGCTCATATAAAGTTGGTAATTTTTGCTCCATGTTTCAAATGAACAATCTCATATTACATAGCTAGTAAATGATAGACTTGGGATTTGAACCCACATTTTTCTAGTGTCAGAGTGTCACCTCTTATATAATAATATTAGTAATAATAATAGCATCTACTTACATAGTACTTACTATGTGCCAGGCTCTGTTCTAAGCTTTAAGTGTATATTTTTTTCATGTAGTACTTATAAAAACCCTATGACATAAGGCTTATTATTATCCCCATTTCACAGAAAAGGAAATTGAAGCACAGGAAAAGGGGTAGCTGATAAGTGGCAGAGTCAGAATTCCATTCCAGGCAGTCTGGCTCTTGAGTCTGTACTTTTAATTACAACTTGTGTCTACCAAGTCCTGATGAAGCCATCTCTTCAATGTGTCTTAAATATGTCTGTTTCTTCTCATCTCTGTTACCACATCACCAGTCCAAATCATTATCTTTTCCTCAGACAATTACAGCATCTCTTCTCTTCCTCCTTCCCTCTAGTCTTTATTCTTTCAATTGTTTCTTCACATACCATGGAATTCCCCTGCTTAAATCCTTTCTATTAGATAGCAGAATAGGTAGATAGACAGATTTGTGATAAAGTATAGTAGAATTTTAATGGTAGAATCTACCATTTAAAATTTCCTATATGTTTGAAATTTTTCATAATGAGATAAAAACATAGCTTCTATAACTTTCATTGCTCTTAGGACGAAAGTTCAAACTTCCTATTGCAGTTTAACAGGCACTTCCTGGCATGCCCCTGATAAGTTCTCCAGCCTCATCTCTAGTCGTTCTGCTTATATACCCTCCCTAGCCCTTATGCCTCAGCCATTATGAAGGCATTTCAGTTCTGTGAATACTCCATGTGCTCTTGCCTTTGGAACACACACACTATTCCATTTGCAACAGGTCTCTTTTTTACTATGCTGCTTAACTTCCTCTTTAAATATCTTCTAAAATTCTTATTCTGAGAAGCTTTCCTTGATATCCCCCAGACTGGGTTAGGCACACCTGCTGGATGTTCCTACCCTTGCTACTTCCTTATATACTAACATTCATACTACTTTATAAAAACTATTTTTCTACCACTGCAACTAGACTATGAGCTCCATGACAGCATGGACTGTGTCAGTCTTCTTTACCAGCTAGCATATAAAAACAGCTGCTAGAATAGTATCTCCCACATAATAGTTACTTCATAAATATTTTCTATAAATATTTTGAGTGAATGTATAAATAAATCACTGAATAAATTATATCCCCAGTATCCACCACAGTTTTTGGTAAATAGATGCTGATTGACATGTCCCCAATTTTCAAGGATCTCATTTTCATCAAGCTCATAGACAACATAATAGCTTCTCTCTGGATTTTGCATATTATTTCACTGTGTAATAAAGATGTTGGCCTGAATCACAGCTGAGCAGTAATTACCTCAAATCTGGATACATCCATTTCGGCTTGTCCTCTTAGCAACAAGGTTTGTCTGGGAGTCTCACGGATCATCACACTCCACCTGAAATGAAGTTCAAAGACAGATGGATATTTAGAACGATTTCATCATAGGCTGACATCTTTGCTTCACATGTGAAAAAGAGATAAAAATGTTTGTGTGTTGGGGAGAAATGGATTTTAGTGAATGCCCAAGCTATCTTAGGTCACCTGATCTCAAGGTATACCACAAGAGTGGTCTCTGCCTCATGGCTTCTCTAGGACAGTGTGATGGAAGGAATTCCACCACAGGATTCTCGGAGAGCAGTGCTTCTCAACCAGAGGTAACTATCAAGATCACCTAAAGTGCTTTTGTAAGATACACATACCAGGTTCCCACCCAAGACCTACTGAATTAGAATCCTTGTTGTAGGACCCAGCTTGGTATCTTGAGAAAGCACACCAGGATATTCTTATGCGCACTCATATATCAAATACTATATCCTAGCACAGAAAGTCCTTTTTATCAAAAGATAGTATGGAAATACTCTCTTGTCTCTAGAGCAGAGACAATCTAGGCCAATTATTTATAAACTCTTACTGTTTTAGTTTCTTTGAGAACCTGATTAAGCTATAGAATAGTTTCTATACTATTGCAGAATAGAACAGAAAGATGAAAACTTTCCTAAGGAAAAAAGATGCTTACATAGCTATGCAATTTGAAGGAGTTTCACGGAACCTTTAAAATTTAGCCATGGGGCTCCTGCTCTAGGATATTTTCAGTTGATGAAGGGCTTCCTGGATGAAGGGTGCATGGTAGACCCTGGCTTCCTTATATCCAAGCCCCCACCTCCCAAACTATCCCTCACTGAAGCCAGAAAGGCTCTGTGAGGGGAGTTAGAACATTCCTGATTGAGATGATGTAACTGGGAGTAAATGATTGGCAACTGGAAAGGACACAATGGCCCGATCTTTCAGCCACTCACCTGTCTAGAATCCTCACACTAGCCTGCTCCACTCTGTTGAGGATATTCAGGGGTGACTTGTTTTTGTTCCAGAATGCACCCCAGCCTAGAACACGGGCCAGATCATTGCCGGTTCCAAGCGGGATGACTGCCAGCTGACACTGCAAGAACAAAACCAGACACTGTTTTCAGAAAGTCCTACCAAAATTCACCCATAAAAGAATCCAGCAGGAACTCTTTGGGAAAGATTGTGGTCTCAAAGTCAGTGGAAATAAGGAATTTATGATTCTAGGAAATGTGATAGAAAGGTATTCAAAATGGAGTGAAATTTTCCCTAAGGAATTGGGCTCCACTGTTGATCATACAAAACCTATCCAATGAAGGCAAAAATTGCTGGAATATGCTGATATGTATAGCCATTTTAGAAAAGAGAAATATAGCCACAAATCTGTATCTAGGCTGGGCCAAAGAGGTGAAGAGTCTCAGGGGACAAAGTTACTGGATTCAGAAGAACAGAGGGCTGCATAGGGAAAGAGGGGAGAGGTAGAGGACAGTTTCTGCTACTCTTAAGACTCGAAGAAGACAATCAGTTGCTTCAGGAGAGGTAGAAAATTAGGGACTGAATGTTGCCTGAGGCCACTTTTTTTTTGTTTGCTCTCCTCCCCTTCAGATCTTCACTTTCAGGCTTGGGGAATAGAGCACTGCTCATATTTTCTGCTAACTCTTTCATTTCTCTGTCCACAGACAGACAACCAGAAAATGACCTGGGTGAGCAGGCTTAAACTGGAAATCTACCAGTCAGGTTGAGTATGAAACCAATGGAAAACATGTATTTTACAGATAAGGAAAGTGAAAACCAGGGACTTCTTGGGATTAGAAGCTCCACATCCCACTCTCTCTAGCAATGGCTAAACTCAGTCAACTAGGGGCTTACCTTTTCGTGTAATCCTAAGGCATCAATCAGAGATAAGACCCAACTCACGCTGCCATCTCCTCCACAAACTACAATGCGAAAGCGAGCAAAGTTCTTGAACATGGACAGCCTGGAAGGAAAAGGAGAAGAGGGAGTCACTTCATGAACTGCTGGGTTTTATAACTCTTTCCTACAATGTGCCAGGGCCCAAGGACTGCTGCTTTTGTACCCTGCTAACAGGATACCTGCCTTCTTTCCCTTAGCCCCTAACTCTCTGTACCTAAAATTATAGGCAATGCTCCCACAGGCAGTCCTGGGGTTCAGACCTTGCCTCAACCCACACTGTTCTGTACCCAGCCTTGCTCTGGAAGCTACTAATAACCTAGCTAAATCCATTTGTTGAGGTCCAAGAAGAATGCCTCACATGTTAGCCAATGGACTCACGTAAACCAAGGCTGAACAGCTAGATGATCCTCAAATAAAAGAGGACTATAGTAGAGATATATCTATTTGCCCTCAAGGAGGAAATAAAAATGAGTGACAGAAATGGTTGACAGCAATATTCATTTGCCTCCTCCTCTGAGGTCATGAGACATAGTTTTACTTTTTTTAACCAGAAAATGTGGAATAAATCTGAGAGCACGATATGGACTTGAAAGGATTTCTGGGACAGGGCTAAGAGTCCACCAAAATACCAGCCAACCCTAAATACTCTGGAGTTATTGCATCTGAGTCCTGACTTGAGAAAATAGTTCTTTTCTGCCCAGATACTAGAACTAATACCAGGAAGCCTATTCTAGTCTAGAATGTATAAAAGGCAAAATCCCTTCTATATACCCACTATATGCCTTATCCCATGCTTACCCGGCTTCAGGTCCACCCTTCGACAGGTCGAACACTTGAGATGGGTTAAGGTATTGCTTAAATTTTCGGAGGAAGACGATCCCTTGATGATCGCCACTTTTGGAGTTGATGAAGATGAGAAGGGGACATGAACAGGCTGATGACCAATCAAGATTCCAGAAGTCTGAAGATACTACTAATTGACCTGATATATGCACACAACAAAAAGAAAAAGAAGGAAAAAAAGCAAAGGGTCATTGAGGTGGAAAAAAGATACAACGTAACATCAAATTTTGCAAACACCTTTAAAAAAACAGTTTTATTGAGGTATAATTGATATACAAGAACTGCACATATTTAATGTGTACAATTTAATGAGTTTAGACATAAGCTAGCAGCCATGATACCATTACCATAATCAAGCTAATGCACATATCCAATATCTCCCAGAATTTCCTTGTGCCCTAGACTCTTAAGGTACAGTAACAGAGGAGAAATCAAAACCCAAAGGGCTTTTATTTTTAAAAAAATTACCCAGCTAGTCTTTGCCCAGCTGTTGTCAGGAAGCTGATATTTGCTGAGCAACTACTACATTCTAATCATCATGCTATATACTAATAGGGGTGTAATTCCCGCCCTTAAGCTGGGGAGACAGGGTTATATACAAGAGTATATTGGAATGTAAGGAATTAAGAAATTGGTGCCACAACCAAGAATTAATAAAATGCTGAGGAGAAACTGAGGAAGGAGAAGACTGAGAGACAAGGAGGAAGACCAGCACATCAACTAGTCCCTTCTGTAGCAGGGATTTGCCATGTTTCTTATAGTGAGAAGAGACCAGGTCAGGAGAGAAGGAAGGAAAGGCTACCTTTTAACCATGAGTGAATAATTGAACTTATCGATGTGGGGTGAATCAGGGAGCTTTAATCACTCCTCTTAGGCTCTGACAGAGCAATTCAAGTTATCACACCATCTTTCAGGGAAAACAAGACTATAGGGAAATTGTCTGAACGAGAGACTTTTAATAATCCCCAACACTGAAGTTCTCCATAGAGAAGTGGAGTTACAGCAGTCTAAATTGCCAAAGCCTGCCAGCTTGTTTTGAGTCTTAGAGCTTATTGGCAGGGGGATAAGCACTGAACAACGGTCCGCTAGGGGATGCTGGACAAATCATAAGCCCCCAAACCTCAGAGCTTGTGGCTCACCAGGGATGCTTCAGCAAAAATAAATTCAGAGGGCAAAATCATGTAGCTTGTTCCTGAATGGTTTGAATGAGGGGTTGGATAGAGAAGTCCCATGTGTGATAGCCTGGGTGAAAGGGAGCTTGTAGGAAGAGTGCTGATTTGAGCAGTTTGCATGGCTGTTTTGCCCAAAAAAATCTAAAGCAGTTTTCCTCTATGGGCCAATTTCTAAGCTAGCTAGCCAGTCATGCACCAAATTTTCAGGGCTTGCCAGGACTCAGCAAAGGGGCATCTGTTAAGTCCCTTCAGTAGTATAGCTTGGAAGTAGTTTCTCTCCTTGAACATGTTAGCCAAAAGTAGTCCCCTTTTCAACTGTTTTTTTTTAACAAAAGGCAATATGTTAACACAACAGTAGTTAAAACATAGTAATTCCTTTATTCAACAAATATGTATTGAGGGCATTACCTATGCTTGTCCTTGTTACATTCTGATTATACAGCCATGGCCAAGACAGAAACAGTCTCTGATCTTGTGGAACTTATATTCTAATGGAGGGAGACAGAGCATAGCCCACAAATATAACAAATAATGTGATAAAAAATAAAGCAGGAGAATGGGATGGAGACTGGAGGGAATGTTATTTTAAACAGGTGATCAGGGACAACTTTTCTGGAGAGGTGACATTTGAGCTGGGACTTGCAGAAAGTGAGGAGGTAAGCAATGTGGATATCTGGGGAAAGAGTGTTGTGGAGAGGAGATGAAAAATAAGTGCTAGGAGCCAGAGAAGAGAGACTGTGCAGTGTGTCTGAGGACCAGTGAAGAGAATAGCATGGCTGGTGTTGAGTAAGGGGAAGAGTGGCAAAAGATGAGGTGAAAGAGGTCACGGGGTCTAGATACAATGGCAAGAATATGTTAAGAGGAAACAGAAAATAAAGGTGAGACTATTCAGTACAGATTTGAAACACTGGGTGTCAAGTCATAAGATATATGAAGAAAATAGTCAAAAGGTGCTATCTTTTTATGTGCTTGCTCTCCTACCAGCCAAAAATGTGGGTGCCAACTGACAGCCTGGCCCCAGTCTTACCTCTCCTTTGTTTTAGAATTTGATTCTGCTCCATGCTTCCCTTCCTTACTTAGCAACCTCTTGTCAACAACACCATGTAGGTGAGCATATGACTTTGAGTATGTACCTCAATTAGAGGATTCGTGGAAATAGCTTCCTGCCAACATCTAGTGGACCTGTGAGATATGCTTGGAAGCAAGAACTCCTCATGCCAAGGTCCTGAAATTGACCTATCTATACCCCCAGTGCTTTTAAACAATACCAAAGGTCCTTTGTGTTAGTCCCTTTCTAAAGGTGAGGCAACAATGGCAGTGAGACTAAGTACTGTCTCTATTTGGGGCCTCGGTTTCCTTATTTGCAAAGTGGGCCATTCAAAAAACTGACTTGTTTCCCAGTGTTTAGATGAAAATAAGATAGGTGTTATGATGATGGGAAAAGTAAATATAAATTGGCTCTTAAAGGTGAAAAGATGAGCAAACTTTTTCATAATAAGAAAGATACTAATTAAAACTAGGCCATGGTACCATATTTTTCTTGCACAGAAGATGGAGAAGATGGGAAAAATAGATAACACACTTGATTGAAGAGGCCATGGGGAAATATGCACTATCATACACTGAAGATGGACATGCAAAGTGACACAAGCCCTACAGAGGGCAATTTGGCATATGCATTTTGAGCCAGTAATTACATCTTTGTATGTATGTGAAATAACATGTATGAAGTTGTTCATTACAGCATTGTTTGTAATAGCAAAAGACTGAAAACTACTGAATAATCCATTAATAGGGGACTAATTAAATAAATTATGGTATATTCATATAATGGTATATCTTATAGCTGTAAAAAAGAGTGAGGAAGCAATCTTTTGTTGATACAAAAAATCTCAAGAAAAGCAAGTTGCAGAACAACGTGTTCAGCATTAAAAAAGAGAAGGTATAATAATATCTATTTATATTTACTGCCATATGCATGAAGAAACACTGAAAGGTATTCAATAAATTAATGGCACTAGTTAACTGTGAGCAGTGATGGGGTGGGGCTGTAGGAGACTAAGAAGGGAAAAATAGCAGAAAGATTTATTTACTAAATATTATCTATGTGTGTTTCTATTTTTAAAAATGATACATGTGAATATATCATCTAGTCAAAAATGAAATTAAAAATTAGGAAAACATAATTATGCTAATGTCATCTGTAAGTTAAATAGCCATGAGGGTATAGCTGAAATTATTTATAGATCTATTTGACAGCTTGGAGCATGGCCTGCCATCTGCACTGTACTTCTACAAGAGAATGCAGCTGTGTACCATAGTTGGTTCCCCGCTCGGTCTATTCACTAGCCTAGAGCAAACATCTTAACTTGTTTAGGTGTCGATTTCTCCATATGTACAATAGCAACATGTTGCAATAATTAATAAAATAATCCAGGGTGAGGATGGAAAGCTGCTGAATAAAAAGAAAATTTTATAATTAAGGCAACTTGAACTTCAGTGTCAAACTAATTTGGTCACAGATGGGAAGACTGGAGGGCATGGAGCAGCACTGGCAGGAAATCATTCCAGGAGAATACAAGGGCAGCTCCATTTAGCATTTTCCCCAGAGTCAGATAACATCTGAATTTTTCAAGGCCAAGTTTGTCCAAAGAATCCTGTGAGCCAGGTGACAAAAATTGGGTAGCAGTGTAAGGTGAAATGTAGTGATGCTAGGCAGATTCATAACCAGGTAAATAATTATGTCTATAAGGTTGCTGTTGTATAGGCTGTTGTTAATTTTCAGGGAGTGTCATGTATTATTCAACAATTTTAATCAATTCAAATGAAAACATAGAAGACTAGCTTGTCAACTTTGAAGTACCCAAAATTGGAGAGAGAGCTACTGGATAACAGAATGAAGATTGAAAAATGACCTCAACAGGCAGATGGGTCAAAGTCAACAAGAAAAAAAAAGGATAAATTTTAAGCTTGACTTTTAGGTTCCAGGACATAAATTACAGCAGAACAGGACAATAGGAACTTGGCTTGGCAGCATCAAGTATGAAAAGGGCTTAGGGGATTCAGTTGACTTGAAGTTCCAGATGAATCAACAGTCTGAAAGAGCCTTTCCAAAAAGGAAAAAAAAAGCTATGCTTGTTTGAGCTGAATTAATATAACCACAGTGCTCCAAACCAGGGAGACAACAGCAGTTCTTCTCAAATTTGTTCAGTTTATACCACAGAAAGATGCTAAATTAGCATAAAGTTGCTTACTGTTCCCCTTCCTGTATTTTAAAATTCTCTTTTACAAATGTTAACTCACTTGACCCTCATAGTGCACCTGAGTACAACTATTATTTCCTATTGGCAGAAACCAAATAACAGATGAAGCACAGAGAAATCAGGTAATTTGTCCAAGCTCACACAGTTAGTAAATGATGGTGTGTGCTTCCAGCACTAATAGTATCAGCATCATCTGGGGACTTATTAGTAATGCAAGTCCTTGTGCTCTACCCAGATCTACTGAATCGAAAGCTCTGGGAGTAGGGCCTAGAAATACGTGTTTTAATAAGACTTCCAGGTGATTCTAATGCATTCTTATCTTTGACAGTCACTGAAGTTATACTATTTTGCCTCCATATGAATCAGGGATGCTGTCTTAGTCAACTCTTATTCTCTAGATTGATTATCACTGAGCCTTACATGTAGGAAATACTTCATAACTATTGATGAATTCATGTAACAAATCTTGACTGTGCATATACCATGTACCCTGGTCTGAGTCAAGTACCAGGGATACAGAGAGTTCATAGTCTGGTAGTCAGACATGTCATGATATATATAATATAGTGTGTTAGGTACTTTGAGATGTTTATTTTGGGTTTACGGCAAAGAAAGTAATAAATTTGTCTGGGAAAGTAGGGAGAGATAATTACAGTAGCCTTCAAACAGGAGATAATGTTGGATTTCGTTCTCACTCTATAAGATGAGAGAAGAAATTTACCAAGCAGACTGGATAGGAAAAAGGGGTGTTTAGAAAGCATGCTTAGAAATTAGAGTCTGTTGAATGAATAAATGAATGAGTGAGTGGATGTGTGCTACTCAACTATGGTAAGTACTTCCTCAGGGAGTTATAAGCTGGACACCTCTACCCTGGAGGGTGGAGAAGGGATTCCCTAGCCTGGCCAGAAGGATTGGACCAGATAATCTTTAAGGGCTTTATTATCTCTAAGGTGAGGTGGAACTTCCCTACAGGAAACTTATTAAAGAACATATTTTCCTAGGCCAAAAAGCCGGGAAGATTCAAGAAGGTAAGGAGGTCTTAGGAGATAGTCCTTAGAAATCACAGGCCAAGTAATACACGATAGAAAGGAGGGCTCCCAAGAATGAGATTCAATTTGAACAAGATTACAGATGATAGGAGGAAGGTATAAAAGCTAACTCATATGTGGCCTTAGATGTAACACTACACAAAAAGAATGGTTTAGCCCAGGTGATTCTAAGCAATATTATGTCATTAGTAGAAATCGAAAGAAAGTAGCAATTTCATTAGTTGACAATCTATAACAAGATTAAGAAGTGATATAGGATAGAAAAATACTAAAAAGAAAGCCCCAACTTCTATAAGGACAATAAACACAAAACCTGTTTAGCCAATTACAGAGAGATGCCAGCCCCTTAACACCTATTTGGGGTAGTTTGTGAGATGCTGAGGTAGATACCCTTCAGTCTTCTGAAAGACATTTTACCCAGGTCCTTGTGAGGGTGAGCTAAGTCTCAGATTCAAGCTTAGGTTGACTTTTATTAGCATCCTGAGTTTGCTCTGCTAACTAGTTTGCTACTTTTCCTCTTCTATCAACTTCCCTCTAAACCCTTCTGTCTCCTACCAAGTCAAGCATCTCTTATTTGCCAGGTCACCAGTCTCAGCACTTCTATAATCAGCTATCTGGTAGGCGACTGTATGTGGTTAAATATTTGAGTAGATGTGAGAATAATACATGCATGTGTCCCTGAGTAAGGTTGGCTTTGTATTTGTGCAGGTCAGTATGGGACATAAGAATATGCTTACCTGCAGAAACCTGTGTGAATGGCTCATCTCATGTATTTATACATCTCTGTATCTGTGTTAGGGTTGGAAAAATAAACTGGAATAGATTAGAGTGGTTCTGAATACATGTACATGTATGTGCACACATGTGCACATGTGTTGTGTCTCATTCTAAGAGCGTGTTGTGAGGGGAAAAGGAGTCCTTGCCTCCTTCTATTCTCTGGCTAAGGAAACTGTAAACTCTTCCTTCTTTTCCTTCCTTTGCTCCCAGCTAATGCTGGTTCTTTGTTGGCAATTAAGTGGGCAGCAAGCATCAATATAGGGATATTTTTAAGTCAATGGAATATTGGTTCATTAATCACTTCCCACATGTCAGAGATAAATAAATTAGCATATTAGCAAAGTATATATTAAACATTCTGGGAAGGATTTAAACTTTCTTCCAGTAAGTAAAATTGACCATATACAAAGTGAAACTAACCATACACAAACTCAAATGAATGAACAGTGTATCTCTTTCGTGACTTAGTGAAATGATACCTTGTCAGTTGGTAAATATACTTTGAAACTTTGTAGTGTTAGTAAAATAGGTCAGATCTTGTTTTAGCTGTGATATGTGATTTTGATCTTGACAGCCCCCATTCTTTAATAATGAGTAATGGGAAAAGCAAATGAACAACTCAATGGTAGAAAGGAGACTCTCAAAAGAAGCAAAGAAAAAGTGGGGAAGGAGAAGTGAATTAAAAAAGGCATCATTAGCAAGTGCTAAAGACTGTATTATCCCTGTGCAGGCGTATAGTTTTCATTAAGCTAGAAGACTAGAGATTTAGTTTTGTGGTCCTCTTTTTGGCCATGTCTCTGTATATTTAGGTCTTTTACATATTATCACTTATCTTTACAATATACAATATCATTCGCATTTACAGATAAAGTGAAACTCAGAGAACGTGACTCAGTCAAGGTTACCTAATTAGTAAGTGACCAAAAGTCATGGTTGCCTGGCCCTTGTTTTTCCCCTTACATGTCTCAGTTATTCTTTAAAAAAACTCACAAAATTAAACAAAACATCACTCTCCTTTTCCCCTGATTTCTTTGTTCTAGCATCTCTAGACTTCATGATAGAAGACTCTATACACAATGTTTACTCTTTCTGTATTGATTTCATTACTACCTCCTTTCTGTGCAACCTCGTATGATTGGTTGACATTCCTCATAGTTTCTGATCTCCAAGTGTTTCTACCACTCCTTTGGTGCTTAGGATATGTTACCTTAATTTGTCAATTGTCATATCAATATCCTGGGTCTAAAATAACCATAAGTTCTGGTAATGCTCATATCATGGATCTTTTTGTATCCTTCAAACACCTTATGATTAAAATTCTCAATATATCACTAGTGCCTAGGAACGGACAAAGCATCAGTGAAGTGTGTTGGGAAAATTATCATTTTGTTTCAGATTTGGAGGCAACCTTGGTGTTAGTTTCCATTTTAAAAGTAACATAACCTGGGCCTTTATGCAGTTCTTCCTGACCACCTGAATGCAAACTAACTTATTTCATGGATTATGTAGTGCCTGGAAATCATAAAAAATCTGAAAGCAATCCTGATTGTTCAGAAAAAATTATGACAGAGACTACAGAGAACATGCCCACATACATATACACCATAAATATCAACATTCACCATCCCAAAGGTCTACAGAGAAATGAGCTGTCTCTATACATATGAACATTCCTACTTCCCAGCAATAGTTGACAGGTTGGGGAAAATGATTTAATTGCAGTCCTTTCCCCCAGTCTTTTCATCTTTCCTTCCTCTCCAGTGTATTTCTGAGATTAAAGTTTGGCTACTCACCATCTCCTTTAGGGTCACTTAGAGCAGTGGGAGGAATGACTGATGTTCGATGACTTCCAAACCAGCATTCCTTGGAAAACCGTCTTCTACAGTTGTAATGCACCTGAAACGACACGAGAAGAAAAGAGAATAAGAGGAGGGGAGAGAGAAAAGGATAAAATTGATCAATCTTGAATTCCAGTTCCAAGATTTGAGTACAGTTTTCAAATCTCCCTTTCTGAGATTTGGTGCCATACACATACTCCTGACTCAACCTGGACACCCTCTCTCCACCTTGAGCCTGCATTATCCTTGAGTGTGTCCTCTGAACTCAGTTCCTTGAAGGTGGCTTTCAGAAGATACTCATCATGGGCACTGAGAAGACCAGTCTTAGGGCATAAACTTAGTGGCCTACAAAATGGGGAATTTACCTGAAGCATGAGCGTGATAGTCCTGATAATATGCTATTACACTTCAGTCCTTACAACAACTGTGTGTGGTAGGGAAGACATCATTAAGTTCACTTTAGAAACAGATACAAAAACTCATAGCGGTAAAGGATCTTGCTCAAGGCCAAACAGCTGGGAAGTGACAGAGCTAAGACTGATTCCTTCCCCACTAGTGGTCAATCTCCTGAGATTTATGACATCTTCAAGCACCACTTCCTGGACAATTATACCATTCCTATAGGACGTGAACCTGGCCTGCTTATGCAAAAGCAATTAAAAGAGAGCCATCAGATACTGGAATCTCTTTTTTTTATTGAGATTATAATTGGCATACAACATTATATTAGTTTCATGTGTACAACATAATGATTTGATATTTTTATATATTGCAAAATTATTGCCACAATAAGTCTAGTTAACATCTGTCATGATACATACTTACATTTTTTTTTCTTGTGACGATAATTTTAAGATTTACTTTCCCGGCAACTTTCAAATACGCAATTATTATTAACTATGGTCACCATGGTGCGCATTAATTACATCCCAGGGCTTACTTATTTTATAACTATAAGAATTGACACCCTTCACCCATTTTGCTCACACCAACACCTACCTCTGACAACAACCAATCTGTTCTTTGTATCCATGAGCTTTGTTTGTTTGTTTATTATCCTTACCTGAGAACATGCTTATTGATTTTTAGAGATGGTGGAGAGAGAGAGAGAGAGAGAGAGAGAGAGAGAGAGACATTGATGTGACAGAGAAACATTGATTGGTTGCTTCCTATATGCGCCCCGACATGGGGTCAAATCTGTAACCTAGGTTTGTGCCCTGACTAGGGATCAAACCTGTAATCCTTTGGTATGTGGAATGATGCTCTAATCAATTAAGCCACCCAGCCAGGGCTATGAGTTCTGTTTTACAAGATATCACATATAAATGAGATAAAACAGTATTTGTCTCTGTCAGACTTATTTCACTTAGCATAATGTCCTCAGGGTCCATCCATATTGTCAAAATGGCAAAATTTCCTTCTTTTTATGGGTGAATAATAGTCCATTGTGTGTGTGTTATTTGCGGGTGTATCAAATTTCCTTTAACCATTCATTCATCAATGGAAACTTAGGTTATTTCCATATCTTGGCTACTGCAAATAATGCTACAATGAACATGGATATAGCTTTTCGAATTAGTGTTTTTGTTCTCTTAGGTTAAATACCCAAGAAATGGAATTTCTGGATCATATGGTTGTTTCATTTTCAATTTTTTGAGGAACCTCCATATGGTTTTCCACAGTGGCTGCACCAATTTACATTCCTACCACAAGGGTTCCCTTTTCATACTGCACAAGGGTTCCCTTTTCAACACATACTGGCTAATACTTGTTTTTTCTTGTCTTTGTTTATAACAACTATTTTCACTGGGGGAGGTGATTATCTTGTGGTTTTGATTTGCATTTCCCTGATGATAATGAGGTTCAGTATCTTTTCATATGCCTTTTGGCCATCTGCAAGTCCTCCTTAGAGAAATGTCTATTTAGATATTCAACCCATTTTCAACTGGATTGTTTTCCTATTGAGTTGTATGACTTTTTAAAAATATATTTTGGATATTAATTCCTTATCAAATATATACTTTTCAAGTATTTTCTCCCATTTAGTAGATTCCCTTTTCATTTTATAGATAGTTTCTTTGCTATGCAGAAACTTTTAAGTTTGATGTAGTCCAATTTATTTTTTGCTTCTTTTACTTTTGCTTTGGTGTCAAATCCAAAAAATCATCACCAAGACCCATGTCAGGAATTTAATACTTATGTTTTCTTCTAGGAGTTTCATGGCTTCATGTCTTAATTCAAGTTTTTATCCATTTTGAGTTCATTTTTCTGGATGGTGTCAAATAGTGGTCCAGTTTCATGTTTTTGTATGTGGCTGTCTAGTTTTCCCAGTACAATTATTTTTCCAGCACCATTTACTGAAGAGATTGTCTTTTCCCCCATGTTATTGTCTCCTATTGTTGTAAATTAATTGAACATATATGTATGGGTTTACTTCTGAGCTCTTTATTCTATCCTATTAATCTATGTGTCTTTTTTTGGTATATTTTATCGATTATGCCATTACAGTTGTTTCATTATTTTCTCCCCTTTATCCCCTCTGCCCTGCACTCTGTTTTTATACCAACACAATAATGTTTTGATTACTATGATTGTGTAATATAGTCTGAAATCAGGAAGAGTGATGTCTCCAGCTTTGCTCTTCTTTCCCAAGATTGGTTTGACTATTTGGGGACTCTTGAGGTTTCATTCAAAATATAGGATTATTTGTTCTGTTCTACTTCTGTGAAAAAATGCCATTGGTATTTTGATAGGGATTGCACTGAATCTTAAATCGCTTTGGGTAGAATGTACATTTTTAACAATATTCATTCTCCAATCCATGAGAATGGAATATTTTTCCATTTTTCTGCCTTCTTCAATTCAATTTTTTTCATCAATGTCTTATAGTCTTCAGTGTACAGGTATTTCACCTCCTTAGTTAAATTAATTCCTTGATATTTTATTTTTGAGAAATTTTAAATGGGACAGTTTTCTTTAATAGTTTTTTTGTTTGTTTATAGAAATGCAACAGATTTTGAATATTGCTTTGAATCCTACAACTTTGCTGAATTTGTTTATTAGTTCTAACAGTCTTTGGTGGACTTTTTTTTTGCTTAATATATATAATATGCCATCTACAAATAATGACAATTTTACTTCTTTCTTATTTGAATTCCTTTTATTTTTTTCTTGCCTAATTGCTCTGGATAGGATTTCCAGTACTATGTTTTAAAATGTGGGAAGAATGGGAGGTGGTTCAAGGTGGAAGCACAGGAAAATCCTGACCTCACCTCCTCCCACAGACACAACAAATCTACAATGACATATAGAAGAGTTCCCACGGAAAAGAACCTCAGAACTAGCTGAACAGTTACTCCAAAGAAAGGATAAAAGGACCACATTGAGACAAGTAGGAGAGGAACAGACATGCTCTCCCCAAAATCCCCACCCCCAGTGTGGTGACTCACAATCAGGAGGTATCTCAAAAAAAAGGAGCTACTTCCTGAGGATCAAGGGATTTGTGCCTAATATCAGGCAACCCAACACTGAACCTGCAAAAGACAAGCCCCCTAAAATATCTGGCTTTGCAAATCAATGGGGCTTACATCTAGGAGAGCCAGAAGGAAGTAGGTAGTGAAAATCCTGCTCTTAAATGACTAATGCACAGACTTCTTTGCCCCAGGATTCATCACAAAAGCATCAGTTTGAAAGGACCTACCCCATATATGAAGGAGGTTCATTTCCTTCTTTCCTTCTTTCCTTCCTTCCTTCCTTCCTTCCTTCCTTCCTTCCTTCCTTCCTTCCTTCCTTCCTTCCTTCTTTCCTTCCATCTTGACCCAAGGACAATTTTAATTGCTTTTAGAGAGAGAGGAAGGGAGAGAGAGACAGAAAGAAAGAGGGAGAGGAAGAGAGAGAGAGGAACATTAATGTGTGTGTGTGTGTATGAGAGAGAGAGAGAGAAAGAGACAGAAAGAGAGAAAGAGATTGGTTGCCTCCCATATGAACACTGACACCAGAGATCAAATGCACAACCCAGGTATGCACCCTGACGTGGGTTGAATCCATAACCTTTTGGTGCATGGGACGATGCTACAACCAACTGAGCCACACTGGCCAGGGAAGGAGATTCATTTTCTAATATTAAAGCATCTGCCAGAGATGCAGAGATCTGTTGAGACTCTCTATGGAGACAGAGGCACTAGTGAGAGCCATTTTTACAGTCTCCTTCTACCATGCTACTGTTAGTGCTGGTGGATGTCATTTTTGCACTGCCACTCTAACTTGCTGGTGGTGGTCAGTAAGAAGCCCTGTTTTTCCCCCATGCCGCTACCATAAGCAGCCCAACTAGATACAGTTGGTTAGCAGTCTTTCTTCTTCATTCCCACATCACTCCCATGAGCAGCCCCTCCAGGGGTCGTAGGCAAACAGCTCCAACCACATCCATAATACTCCCATGAGCAGACTCATCAGAGTGTAAAATGGCATTCACTCTCTGAATTTTACTATATATTTACGTTTACCAGTGATCATAATACTTTCATATGTTTTCATGTTAGTAATTAGTGCCCTTTTGTTTCAATTTAAAGAAGTCACTTTAACACTTCTTGATTATATTTTCTATCTCTTTGTTGATGTTTCCACTGGGTTCTCCTATCCTTCTCCTGGGTTTGGTGAACATCTTTATGGCCATTACTTAGAATTCTTTACCAGGTATGCTACTTATTTCTGTGTAATTCACTAAAGTACAAAACAAAAGTTACAGAGCTGAAGAGTAAAATAACTAAACTGAAAAGTATCCTATGGGGGTTCAACACTATACTAGATGATGCAGAGAAAGAATCAGTGAGCTGGAAGACAAGGCAGTGGACCTCACCCAATCAGAGCAGAAAAAGAGAAAGAAAGAAAGAAAGAAAGAAAGAAAGAAAGAAAGAAAGAAAGAAAGAAAGAAAGAAAGAAAGAAAGAAAGAAAGAATTTTAAGAAGTGGAGATAGTTTCAGGGACCTATGAGACAACATCAAGCTGAATAATAGTTGCATTATAGGAAAAGAAGAAGACAGAAAGAAGGGGGCAGAAAATGTTTGAATAAATAATGACTGAAAACTTCCCTAACCTGTGGAAGGAAACAGGAATCCAGAACCAGGAAGCCCAGAGACTTCCAAATAAAATGAACCCAGATGGACCCACAAAAAGCATATTATAATTAAAATGCAAAGTTACTGATAAAGAGAGAATCCTAAAAGCAAGAGAACATGGTGTATTTTATACAAAGGAACCACCATAATATTGTCATCAATTTTTTCAGCAGAAACTTTGAAGGCTTCAAAGGAGTGGTATAATATATTCAGAGTGCTAAAAATGAAAACATCTAACCGAGAATACACTGCACAGAGAAGTTATCATTCAGAACTGAAGTAGAAATAGTTTTCAAAACTGTAATAAGAGACAGAGAAGGTCATTACATAATAATAAAATAAAAATCCAACAAAATGAAGTAATATATGTAAATATATATGCATTCAAGATAGAAGTACTTAAATATATTAACAGAACTAAAGAAAGAAATAATAAAATAATACACTACAATATTAAAATATTAGTAGGGGACTTTAATATCTCACTTTCATCAATGGATGGGTCATCGAGACAGATAGTCAATAAGGGAACACCATTCATAAGTGACCCATTAAAACAGTTGTAGTTAGACATGTACAGAAAATTGCATCCAAAAGCAACAGGGTACACATTCCTCTCAAGTGCACATGGAGCATTCTCCAGACTATATCATATGTTAGGCCACAAGCAAGTCTTAATACATTTTAAAAGATTGAAATCATAGCAAGCATCTTTTCTGACCACAATGGCATGAAACTAAAAATCAATTGCAGAGAAAAAGGTGGAAAATTTACAATGTATGAAGATTAAACAACATGCTTTTAGGGTTTTCTTTTAAACCCTAAAGATTCTACCAACAAATGGTTAGAACTAGTAAACAAATTCATAAAGTTGAAAGGTACAAAAATCTATATACAAAAATCTATTTCATTTTTATACACTAACAATGAAGTATTAGAAAGCAAAATGAAGAAAAAATCTCATTTACAATTTCACCATGAAGAACATATAACTCAGAGTTAATTTACCAAGGAGTGAAAGATCTGTACAGTGAGACCTGTACACTGAAGACTATAAGACATTGATGAAAGAAATTGCAGAAGTCATAAATAAATGGAAAAATACTCCATGCCCATAGATTAGAAGAATTAATATTGTAATAATGTCCATATCACCCAAAGCAATCTACAGATTCAATATAAACTCTATCAAAATTATAATGACATTTTTAATAGAAAGAGAACAAACAATCCTAAAATTTGTATGGAACCACGAAAGCTTCCAAATAGCCAAAGCAATTGAGAGAAAAAAGAACAAACTTGGAAGCATCATTCTCCCTGATTTCAAGCTATATTACAAAACTACAGTAATCAAAAGAGTTGGTATTTGCATAAAAACAGACATATAGATCAACAGAAAATAGAGAGCCCAGAAAGAACCCCACGCATATGTTGTGAATTAATTTACAACAGAGAAGCCAAGAATATACAATGGGAAAAGGATAATCTCTTCAATAAATGGTGCTGGTAAAACTGGACAGCTACATATAAAAGAATGAAACTGGATTGGTATCTTATACCAGACATAAAAATTAACTCAGAATGGGTTAATGAATTAAATGCAAAACCTGAAACCATAAAACCCCTAGAAGAAAACATAGGTAGTAAGCGCCTATAACATTGCTCTCAGTAGTATTTTGGGGGGGGATCTAACTCCAAAGGAAATGACAACAATAGCAAATACAAATGGGACTGCATTAAACTAAAATGATTTTGCACAGCAAAGGAAATTATCAATTAAATGAAAAAATGAAAGGCAGCCCTACTGAATGGAAGAAAATATTTACTATTTCTACATCCAATACGGGGTTAACATCCAAAATATATAAGGAACTTATGCAGCTCAATAACAAAAGCCAAACCATCCAATTTAAAAATTGGCAGAGGATCTGAATAGGCTTTTTTTCAAAATAGATGTACAGACAACCAACAGGCACATGAAAAGATGGTCATCATCAATAACATCAGGGAAATGCAAATCAAAAACACAATGAGATATCACTTCACCCTATCAGAATGGATATTATCAAAAGAACAAAAAAAAGTGATGGCAAGGATGCAGAGAAAAGAGAACCCTTGCACACTGTTGGATGAAAAGTAATTTTCTGCAGCCATTATTAACACTGTGGTTGTTCCTCAAAAAAAAAAAAAAAAAAAAAAACAAAACCCAAAACTATCATAGAAAAACCAGCATATCTGAAGAAAATGAAAACACTAATTTAAAAAGATGTATGTATCCCTATGTTCATTGCAGCATTATTTACAATAGCTAAGATATGGAACTAACCTAAATGACTCTGCCTGGTGTGGCTCAGTTGGTTGGATGTCATCCTGCAAAGTAAAAGGTAACTAGTTTGATTCCTGAACAGGGCACATGTCAGGGTTGTGGGCTTAGTTCCCAGACAAGTACATACAAGAGGCAACTGATCAATGTTTTCCTCTCATGTTTTTCTCTCCCTGCCTTTTTCCCTCCTTTCCCCTCTCTAAACATAAATAAATATTTTTTTAAATGTTTAAAAAAAAACCTAAATGTCTATAAATGGATAAAAAGGTGATACACACACACACACACACACACACACACACATCCACACACACATGCACACAAATGCAATGAAATACTATGCAGGTGTAAAAAGAATGAAATATTGCCATTTGTGACAACATGGATGGACCTTGAGGGCATTATACTAAGTGATATAACTCAGACAGAGAAAGACAAATATCATATGATTTTACTTACATGTAGAATCTTTTAAAAACAAAAATAAAAGAACAAAAACAAAAATAACCTAATAGATACAGAGAGTGTATTGCTGGTTATAAGAGAAGAGAGGGACTGGGCCTGGGTGTAATAGGAGAAGGGGATCAAGTGGTACAAACTTTCAGATATAAAAAGTGATGGTGATTTCATGCAAAGCATCATGACTATAGTTAATATTGCAAATTTGAAAGTTGTAAAGAAAATAAATCTTAAAATTTCTCATCAGAAGAAAAGAAAATTTTGTGATTACATGATGACAGATGGTGGCTGGACTTGATGTGAATACTTTATGGTGTATACAAATGTCAAATCATTATATTGTATCCCCGAAAGTAATATATGTTGTATGCAAATTATATTTCCATGAGATAAAGGGGGCAAGAGTGAGCATCCTTTTCTTGTTTCTAATCTAAGAGGAAAAACTTTAAGCTTTTCACTGTTGAGTAAGATGTTAGCTGTGGGCGTGTCACATATGGCCTTTATTATGTTGAAGTATGCTCTCTCTATATCTACTTTGTTGAGAGTTTTTAAAAATAATAAATGGATGTTGAATTTTGTTGAATGCATTTTCTGCATCAATTGAGAAGATCATAGGATTATAATCTTTCATTTTGTTAATGTGGTGTAGCATGTTGACTTGCAGATGTTCAACCATCCTTGCATCCTTGAAATAAACCTCACTTGAACATGGTGTATGATTCTTTTAATGTATTGTTGAATTCGGTTTCCTAATATTTATTTTAGGATTTTTTCATCTATGTTAATCAGGGACATTGTTCTATAACTTTATTATCTTGTGGTGTCCATATGTGCTTTTGGTAGCAGGGCAATGCTGGCCTCTCAGAATTATTTGGGAAGTGTTCATCTTCCACTTATTGGAAGATTTTGAGAAGGATTGGTAGTAAATCTTCTCAGACAGTTTGGCAGAATTTACCAGTGAAGCCATATGGCCCTGGACTTTTGTTTGTTGGGGGGTTTTTCATTACTGATTTAGTCACTTTATTAGTAATAGGTATTTTCAGATTTTCTATTTTTTAATTGTTGTCTTGGTAGGTTGTATGTTTCCATGAATTTAACCATTTCTTTGACGTTTTCCATTTTGTTGGCATATAATTGTTCATAGTAGTCTTTTAGGATTCTTTTCATTTTTTAGGTATCAGTTGTAATTTTTCCTCTTCCATTTTTTTAGCTTTTTATTGAATTTATTGGAGTTATATTGATTAATAAAATTATATAGGTTTCAGTTGTACAATTTTATAATACATCGCATGTATGTTGTATTTTGTGTCCAATACCCCAAGTTTTCTTCCAGCACCATTTATCCCCTCTTTACCCTCTTTTCCCTCCCCCAACCCCATTCCGTCTTGTAATCACCATGCTGTTGTCTGTGTCTATGATTTTATTTTTTGCTTAATCCCTTCACCTTTTCCAAAACACAGACCCACACCCCATACCCCTCTGATAGCTGTCAGTCTGTTCTCTATTTATGGGTCTGTTTCTATTTTGTTTGCTAGTTTATTTTGTACATTAGATTCCACATGAGTGAAATCATATGGTATTTGTCTTTCTCTGACTGGTTTATTTCACTTAGCATAATACTTTCAAGGTCCATCCATGCTTTTGCAAAGGGTAAGATTTCCTTCTTTTTGCAGCCAAGTAGTATCCCATTGTGTAAATGTACCACAGGTCTTTTATCCACTCATCTACTGATGGACACTTGGGCTGCTTCTAAATCTTGGCTGTTGTAAATAACACTTCAATGAACATAAGGGTGTATATCTTCTTTTCAATTAGTGTTTCAGGTCATTTTTTATTTTATTAACTTGAGCCCTGTTTTTTTCTTTGTATAGCTAAAGGTTTATCAATTTTGTTTATCTTTTCAAAAATCTAACCCTTAGTTTCTTTCATTTTTTCTATTGTCTTTTTAGTCTGTATTTCATTTATTTCTGCTCTAATCTTTATAAGTTTCTTCCCTTTACTAACTTTGGGCTTTATGTTTTTTTCTATTTCCCTAAGGTGTAAAGTTAGGTCATTTATTGCAATTTTATTTTTTCTTGGTGTAGGCATTTCTCACTATGGCATTTCCTCTTAGAACTGCTTTTGCTGCGTCCCATGAGTTTTGGTATGTTGTTTTTCCATTTTTGTTCATCTAAGGGTATTTTTGGATTTCTTTTTTGATTTCTTTGTTGACCCATTGGTTGTTCAGTAGCATGTTGTTTTATCACCGTGTATTTGTATATTTTCCACTTTTTTGCTGTCATTGATTTCTAGTTTCATAGCATTGTGTTTGGAAAAGATGCTTGATATGATTTCAACCTTTTAAAATATATTAAGACTTGCTTATTGTTTAACTTATGGTCTCTTCTAGACAATGTTTATGAGCATTTGGGAAGAATGTATATTCTGTTCCTTTTGGAAGAAGTGTTCTGTGTTTTCCTCACTCCAACTGTTTTAATGTGTCATTTAAGGCTCATATTTTCTTACTGACTTTCTGTCTGGCTGATCTATCCATTGATGAAAGTGAGGTGTTAAAGTCCCCTACTAATATTGTGATATTGGAATGTACTATTATTATTTTTCTGCCTTTGTTTCTATTAATATCTCCTTTATACATTTACATTTTCCTATGTTGTGTGCATATATTGCAAATATATTTTTAGAAATAATATTTACAAATAATACATCCTTTTGGTTGATTTTTCCTTCATCATTTTGTAATGGCATTCTTTGTCTCTTAGTTTATCTTTGTTTTAAAGTCTATTTTGTCTGATGTAAGAATAGCTACTTCAGCTTACATTTGGTTTCCATTGCATGAAATAATTTTTCCATCTGTTTACTTTCAGTCTATCAGTGTCTTTACATCTGAGATGAGTTTCTTATAGGTAGCATATAGATGGGTCATTTTTTCCCCATTCAGCCACCGTATGTCTTTTGATTGGATAATTTAGTCCATTTTGTGAAGTAATTATTGATAAGTATGTACTTATTTCCATCTCATTAATTGTTTTCTGGCTGTTTTGTAGTTCCTCTATTCCTTTATTCCTCTCTTGCTCTCTTCCCTTGTGATATGATGATTTTCTGTGGTGGCAGCTTAGATTCCTTTTTTAGAAATATTTTTATATCTATTACAGGTTTTTGCTTAGTGGTTATTATTAGGTTTACATATAATAACCTTTATTTATAACAGGCTATTTTAAGTTGATAAAAACAAGTCTGAATGCATTCTAAAACTTTGTATTTTTCCTCTGTTCCTGCAATATTTTGTTTTTGATTCCGGAATTTACATTTATTTTTTAATCACATGTATCTCCTGACAAATTGTTGTAGTTATAGTTATTTTTACTACTTTTGTCATTTAACTTTTATGGTAGCTTTATAAATGATTAATTCATCTTTACATTAGATTTTTCTGAATTTTACTCTATATTTACCTTTACCAGCCATATTTATAGTTTTACATATCTTCCTGTTAGTAATTAGCACCCTTTTGTTCCAGTTTAAAGGAGCCCCTTTAACATTTCTTCTAAGGCTCATCTGGTGGTAATGAATCCCTGTAGCTTTTGTTTGTCTGCAACTCTGAAGGACAGCTTTGCCTAGTAGAGTATTCCTGGTTGGAAGAGTTTTGTGTTTTTTTTTTTTCCAGCACTTTGAATATGTTGTGCCACTCCCCAGGAGGCTTGCAAAATTTCTTTCAAAAAATGTGAAATGTGTGAAAATATTATGGGGTTTCCCCTTGTACATTAGAAGTTGTTTCTCTCTTGCCTAAGAGTCTCCTTGTCTTTAATTTTTCACATTTTAATTATAATGTGTCTTTTTGTGGTTGCCTTTGGGTTAATCTCATTTGGGACTCTCTGTGATGTTCAGCTGTTCTTTCTTCAAATAAATTTTCTTTCCCTTTTTCTCACTGTTATCCTTCTGGAACTACCATAATGCAAATGCTATTCTGCTTGATGTTCCATAAGCCTCTTAAACTATCTTCAATTTTAAAAATGTTTTTCTTTTGTGGCTATGATTGGGTGAGTTTCTTTGCCATGTATTTGAGTTCACTGATCTCTTCTTCTATGTCATCTAGGCCATTATTAAAGACCTCTAGTATATTTTTCAGCTTGTTTATTCCTTAGGTCTGTGACTTTGATTTGGTACTTTATTATATTTTCTATTTCTTTGCTGAAGTTCTTACTGTGTCCTTCCATTCTTTTCCCTGGTTCAGTAAACATTTTTATGACTGTTATTTAAAACTCCTTATCATGTAAATCACTTACCTATATTTAATTAAATCTTTTTTATGGAATTTTTATCTTGTTCTTTTACTGGGAATATATCCCTTTTCTTTCTTCATTTTCCTGGAAGTTCTGTGTTGGTTTCTCTGCAATAGGTAAAATAGTCACCTCTCCCAGTTTTGAGGGAGTGGCTCATTTAGGGGATGAAACTTATTGTTCAACCCTACTCTAGCTCTTTGTTGTCTCTCAAATTTTTGTGATAGTCCAAGCAGCCTATTTTATTTTTAGTCGTTCCCAGTATTTGAGGGTGTCCCAACACCTGCCATTATTCCAAAGGGGGAAGATCTCAGCCTGACACAAGCTGATTAGAAGACAGAACCTCAGGCAGCAGCTTTTAAAGTGTGCAAATATATACAGTCCTAGGGCACTAAAGGTGTATACCCCACTAACCACCAGAGCTGGGTGACCTATAAGTTTCCCTTTTCTAGTTACAAAAACTGGGGCACCAAATGATTATATAAACTCCTTTCCAGGACATACCAGTGACCTGGAGCAAGCCAGAAGGAGAGTACAAAGATTGCATGCACCAGCCTCTGTCATTGGAGAGCATCTTTACAGACACCTAGATGTGTGCTAAAACAGAAGCCTGTTCTTCAGGCTGAAGCTTCAGTAGAAAGAGATAGGCCTCTTTCACAGAAAATCTGCAGTGTGTTTCAGTATGCTCTGCATTGTGCCCTTGTGGTGGTCACTATCCAAGAACTGTCTCTCCATTTATTACTCTTCCATGGGACCCAGAAATGCAAGCCCTGCTGACCAACAGAACCAGGCAATCATGGGTTTTCCCCTTGGAAGCAGCCAAAAAAAGTGTACCAGACATAAAAATTGGGACACCGGACATGTATAAAAGCTCCCCTTCAGAAGATACTGGTGTTCTGGAGAATGGTAGAAGGAGAACACAAAGATAGCACCTGCCCTATGAGGTCTCTGAAAGGAATTACAGTTGGCCCTTAGATGTATGTTTAATTAGAAGCCTGCTCCTCAGGCTGCAATATGAAGATAAGCTAATAGGTCTCTTTCATAGAAATACTGGACTTCTTCCACTATTGTCTGTTGCTGTGCCCTGGGGGGTGGTAGCTGATTAAGACTGTTTCTCTGTTGGTTACTATCATGTGAGACTTGTAAGCATTAGCCCTTATGGCCACCAGAGACAGGTAATCAAGGGACATCCACTGGGTGGCCGCTGCAAGAACTGGGGCACCAGATGCATGTTAAAGCTCTCCTCTGGAAGATGTCTGAGCTCTGGAGCATGTCAGAAGGAGAGTGGGAAGATGGTATCCACCTTCCAAGGTCTCTAGAAAATATTACAGCTGATCCTTAGATGTGTGTTCAATTAGAAATCTGCCCTCTCAGGCAGCAGCTGAGAAAATAAGTTAATAGGCCTCTTTTTTACAGAAAGACTGGACTTCTCAGACATTTGCCTCTTATTGTGCCCTGAGGGTGATAACCAGTTAAGAGCTATTTCTCCATTGGTTAGAGTTCTGTGACACCCATGAGCAACAGGCCCCACTGGCTGTCATATCCAGGCAATCTAGAGATGCCTCCTGGGAGCAGCCACAAAACCAAGGCACACAATGAGGGTAAAAACCCCTTCTTGGAAATCCTGGTGAGCTAGATCAAAGTAGAGGGAGAGCACAAAGATGGCACCCACCTACTGGAGTGAGGCAGAGGAAACTAGAATCTTCTAAGAAGAAGCTTATACTTTAGTTTCTCTTTGTCTAGAAGCATCTGAAAGACTAGAAAGTATATATCTGTTTTGCTTGTTAGTTCAGTTTGTTCATTATCTAGTGGAGGGAGGAGGTTAGGGGGTGGAGGAATTGAGCAAGAAGAAAAAAGAACTCATGGACATGGACAACAGTCCATGGTGATTGCTGGGGAGAGAGGAGTATAAGGGGGCTAAATGGTAATGGAAAAAATACAATAAAGATTAAATTTTTAAAAAAGACTAGAAAGTCTAGATCAGGATTTCTCAATGTTGGCACTATTGATACCTGGGGCCACATAGCTCTTTGTGTTGCCCTGTGCATTAGAGGTTTGGCTGAATCCCAGTCCTCTACTCATTAGAAGCCTGTAGCATACCCTTTTCCCCTGAGTTGTAACAATCAAAAATATCTCCAAGAACTTGTTATATGTCTCTGGGATGGGGAACAAAATCACCCCCAGTTGAGTATCACTGGTTTAGAGGCCTGGTAGTGTTGTAGTTAAGACCATGGTTTTTACAGAATTATGTATGAATCAAGACTCTTTTGCTTATTAGCTGCATGGCCTTGAGCAAATCATTTCACTTTTCTGAACTTCACTTTCCTCATCTGTAAATGAGGACAATGAGGCCTTGTTTAGGGTTATTATAAAGATTAAGTGAAATCATGTGTATAAAACACTCAATAGATAGTAGCAATAATAATGTATTAATATTATTAATGATTACCAATTAACAATGATTACAAGTTTCTAGGAAATGGTGGATGAGGAAGGGAGGTTTCTTAAAGGTAGACTCAGAATGAATTTTTAAAAATTGCCCATACCGTCATAAGATAATTCAGCTTCTCCCTAATAGCTTTTTCCTTTTGCTAGTAGGCCTTACTGATTAAGAACCATCAAAGGCAAGAGTCTTAAATCTTTCTCTTTGAGATTCCATAGTGAAGCCTGGAAAGCCAAGATACTGAGCTCTATACTATAGAATCCACATAATCTATTTGGATGTAACAGTCTCTGAGAGTTCTGTCTATATATATGTACAGTCAAGCTTCAATCCACCTCTGCTCTGTAAGTCAAGTTCTCCAAGAATCAAGATGAGAAGGGTCTTACCGTAGAATTACACCAGAGACATCGGAAGTCTTGAAGTCTTTGGTTACTGCCACAATTCTCATGACATACTGCACACTGAGAACTAACAGATATATTTCCTTCTACCCATTGATGGGGCATAGTTTTCTGAAGAATAAAAAGAGACAAAAAGTACAAGTTAGAGATATAGGGAGAGGAAGCATCAGTGGGAATAAGTATACTACTCCACGAAGGACATAAGGTAACTGCAAGGAAATTCTTCCTGGTCTGCCCTCTCCTCTCCAATGCTAGTGACCAACGACAAGTAGGAATGGGGTCTTTAATTCTTCCATTGGTTGGATCATGAGCCCTGTAGAAGAAGGCTACTTGGGTTGTCTGAACACAAGAATTCTTTCTTCCCCTGTGTCCCGACTGAAGGGGAGGTACAAAAGGGTGACTGAGAGAACATGGCTGCTACTCACTACTTCATCTTCAGGTAAGAGGAGGTCATCAGTGATAGACAAGGTATTCCACTTACAGTCTTTGCTTGCTCTCAAAGCACATAATGTGTGAGTCTTCACTTTGCATACTATGAAAAAGAAGGAAAAAAAGATGGATATAAATTGGTAATAATGAAGATTCCAATTCCCTTCCCTAAACTGCTCTCAAAGTTAGAACCTAGATCTATCTAAATAGTCTCGTCTGGCCTCCAAAGACCTAGTTTCTATGTGATTCAGTTCATTTCTATTCTTACTAAATTTTAATTTTCTACTGTCAGATTTAAATAGAAATTGATGGTAAGAATGAGGTGATTTTTTTCCCCAACCCTCGTGACCATATTGCCTGATCCTCCCAGACTCAAGCCTCTATTTTGATTTGTGAGAATTCTCTCTTATGCTAGCTTTGTCCCATCTACTTTCCTCAGTCTGTAAAGTATCAGGGTTAACCTTACACCAGAGTCAGTGACCTAGTGTGGGTCAGTGATTCTAAAGCCACATGAGTTCTTTTGGCCCTATCTCTACCCACCTAGCCATACTTTCTAAATAAATCAGAATGGTACCTTCACAGATGATAACATTTCTAGATAAGGCAGGAATGCTCTCCCGGCAAACATTGCAGTGCTGGGTCCAGAGGCTGGGACTGGAATACCAATAGTGCATTCCAACAAGGAAAGGGTTGTTTTCTGCTGTAGGTATCTAAAATAAATCCAAGAGAATAGAGAGTTAATCACAGAGGCAAATTAAGGAATGCCAGAAAATGTGTTGCTAAGGCTAAAGTGACCAGCTACATAGGTGTCAAAGCATGTGAAGAAGGATGAAAGTTGGAGTCCATACTTAACAAACTTCTCACCCCTGTTTTTTTCCCTGACTGGTTTTAGAAAGGGAAAAAATAGAGGAGTAAATCCTAGAATAGGAGCTAAAGGAGGAGTAAAGATTTTCATAGTGCTTGGCCAAATTAGTCCATTGGTTTAGTTTAAGCAAAATTAGTTCTGTTAGCCTTGGCCTTGTCTCTCTTTGAGTAGTCGGTAAAAGTGGGTGGTGAGTTGGGAATTCAGTAATATCCAGGTCCTCTGACCAGGCAAGAAATGGAGGAGGCAAGGCTCTGACTCTGGATTTGTCAGGCTTTAGCCACATCCTGGAGATATTCGTTTGCCTTCCTGACCCTGCTGCTGCCAGGTGAGCAGAGTACTGCATTACCTGGACAATAGTTTCATCTCAGGGGCTTCTTTCCCAAGCATTATTTTCTGACTAACATGCTCTGACTGCCTATAGTAATTTCCTGGTTAATCAATCTAATCTATTCAAAATTCATTAAGCAAATATTTACTGAGTAACTACTGTGTGCTTGGCACTTTTCAGAGCATTGAGGATTATAGTGATAAATAAAACAAAGTCTTGCCATCATGGAATGACATTATGTTCGGTGCCCTCTTTCATGGTATTGAATTTGGCATTTACTGTCGACCTGCTTGTAAATTCTGCATTTGTTTGTCACAGCCTAACTCTCATGACTGTGGGGCAAATGCAGAGAATACCAGCAACTAGTTTTGGAATTGAAAAGAGAAGGGGAGAAGTAGGCATCAAAAACTCCCAAGTTTGTTCTGGGTATGCACTCCAAAAGATTCTTCTACCCTTTCTCTGATTCCTATGAATATCTGATTTCTTCCTTCTCTGCCTTTCTCTGGAGTGTGGACCTAGGCATACACATTCAGTATTTCATTCTTGACATTATAATGGGTTGGGTGTGTAAAGGCATGACAAACTTTAAAAAGAACTATATATTCTCTGGATGCCAGCTGATAGTGGTTCGTTCATGAGAAAGAGAGAGAGAGTGAGAGAGAGCGAGTGCTATTGAAGGCTCTGGCACATTAAGTGTTGAACTTTGATTAATTTGGCCTAAGTTAATCTAAAACATATTCTGTATATGGCACTTTCTGATTCCCCCTTCCTCCTTCTGGCATGCTGGCTATGTACTAAGCTGTTGCTGGGCTGACCAGGAAGCTCCTGAAAAGAAAAGGTACCTTGATAAGCTAAAGGCTCACCTAGTCTAGGATGACCTTGTGATTGCAATGCTTATTCCATGCTGAGATCCTGGCAATGTCTTCAGAAAATCAGAGGGTAGAGTGTGTTAAGGAAGTGACAGAGCCTTGGATTTAGCACACTCTGCTCCCAGCACCTTTCTATTTCCTAAGCTACTAGATTATAACTTCCTTCTTTTCAAACTTCTTCCCTCCCCCAATAATTACTAAGAGCCTACTTTTCATTTTCTATGAAGCTAGGTACTAAAGATACAGAGATGAATGAGTCACAGTTCTTGCCCTCAAGGAGCTCATAGTCTACTGGAGGAGACAACTTCTTACACAAATCATTCCAGTATGGAGTGACAAGTGAGTTCTCCTAGAATGTATAAGGTTCTACAGGACTGATGGAAGAAATGCAGAATTCTGCCTGGGTAGAGTATCAAATTTCATGGTACTGTGAGCTACAGAATAGAAAAGAATATGTAAATAGACATTGTTTTGCTTCAGCAGTAGAGGAGATCTGACTTATATTCCTTATGTGCAGCCTATTCTGTAAGGAAGCTTTCATGCATCCAACTCTGGATGAGTATTTGTTGTATGTAAAATCTTTACAGATGTAATTAACTTCAAGTGAGGTCATGATGGATTTGAGTGTGTCTTAATCCAATAACTGGTGTCCTTGCAAGAAGAGGAAAATTTGGAAACAGACACAGGGGAGAACACTATGTAATGATAGAGGCAGAGATTGGAGTGGTGTGTCTACAAGCCAAAGAATACCAAAGAATGCCTACAGTCATCAGAAGCTAAGGAGAGGCAAGGAAGTATCCTCCCCTAGAGCTTTCAAAGAGAGCATGGTTCTGCTAAAACCTTGACTTTGGATTTCTAGACTCCAAAACTGTGAAAGAATGTTTCCGTTGTTTTAAGTCACCCAGTTTGTGGTCATTGTTATGGTAGCCCTAGCAAGCTAATACAGTATGTCATTATAGGCCTTTCTGGTTGTTGACACAGATTAAAAGTGCATTTGAACACAGATGAAAAACTCTGTCATGTATACAAACCACTAGTACAGAATGTTTAGCGTTTAGTAGGGTGACCATATTATCTAAATCAGGACACTTTTTTTCCCAGCAATAATCAAGATGTTGTTCATCTTTTTTTTATTATTGTTCAGTTATAGATGTCCCACCACTTCAACAGTGAAATGCAGTGCTAATAGTAATTATGTTGGGGCAACAAGTGTAAACTGTATTTATCCTAGGAAACTACTAGCCATAGAGACACTATGCATGAGCTAGAGGGTAATTTAGCCAACTTGAATCTATTTGTTGATCTGTGCAATCAACTTGTCTTGCTTGTACCACTTAGGTGTCCATCAGACTAGCCCTTAATCACAAGAGTTAGGGACTAGAGGACAAAAAGAAGATAATTAGGCAGAATTTAAGATGTCCTTCCAAGAACATGGTGTAAGAGTTAGAAGATCTAACAAATAAATTCTTCCCTGGATGGTGTGGCTCAGTGGATTGTGTGCTGGCCTGTGAACTGAAAGGTCACTGGTTGAATCCCTGGTCAGGACACATGCCTGGGTTGTGGGCCAGGTTTCCAGTTGGGGGTGTGCAAGAGGCAACCAATTGATGCTTCTCTCACACATCAATATTTTTCTCCCTCCCTTCCCTCTCTAAAAATAATTAAATAAAATCTTTTTAAAAAAGAAAGAAATTCTGCTACAATAAACTGTGATTTCAGGAAAGGCAACTGAGCTCCTCTGCGGTTCATTTTTCTCATCTTCTTAATGAAATCATAAAATCATAAGCTTTTCAAGTTGAAAGGAATGTTGGAGTTCATCTGGTCTACCCATCAGAAAAATTAACTTAATTTTTCAAGTGATTAAAAATTGAGATATATTTGACAATTAAAAAGTGTATATATTTAATTTGATTATGTGGTATACATATACATTGTGAAGTAATCACCACAATCAACCTAATTAGCATATCCATTACCTCAGATACCACTTTTTTTCCTTCATTTTTTGTGCTGAAAGTACTTAAAATCTTTCTCAACAAATTTAGTGTACAATAAATGATTGTTGCCTACAGTCACATTACTGTACATTAGAGCTCCATAATTTATTCATCCTTCATAACTGAAACTTTGTAGCCCTTACCAATGCCTTCTCATTCCTCCTCTCCTCAGCACTTGGTAACCACCATTCTACTCTCTGATTCTTTGCTAGTGCAATACTGTCTTGATTGCTATAGCTTTGTAATATTAATATCAGAAAGTGTGATGCCTTCAGCTATGTTCTTCTTGCTCAAGATTGCTTTGACTATTTAGGGTCTTTTGTGGTTCCATATATATTTTATAATTTTTAAAAATTTCTGTAGGAATGCCATTGAGATTTTGATTGGGATTACAATGAATGTGTAGATCACTTTGGGTGGTATGGACACTTTAACAATATTAATTCTTACAATTCATTAACATGGGATGTCAATTTATCTATGTCTTCTTTAATTTCCTTCACCAATGTTTTATAATTTTCAGTGTACAAGTCTTTCATCTCTTTGGTTAAATTTATTTCTGAGTATTTCATATTTTTTGTTGCTATTGTGAATGACTTTTCTTTCCATTTTGAATAGTTTGTTGTGTATAGAAACCCAATTGGTTTTTGTATGTTGATTTTTTTTATCCTACAACCTTATTGAATTAGTTTGTTGATTCTAAAAATTATTTGATGAGTCTTTAGGTTTTCCTAAGTATATGATCATATCATCTGCAAACAGACAATTTTATATCTTCCTTTCTAATTTAGGTGTCTTTACTTCATTTTCGTGCCTATTTTCTCTGGCTAGGAATTCTAATGCTTGGTTGAAAAAAAGTGGTTAGAGTAGGCATACTTGCCTTGTACCAATCTTAGAGGGTAAGCTTTCAGATTTTCCCTCATTGATTATGATGTTAGCTATGAGCTTTTTATATATGGCCCTTATTGTGTTGAGGTAAGATTCTTTTATACCTATTTTGTTGAGGTTTAAATGATGAATGGGTGCTAAATTTTGTCCAGTGGTTTTCCTGTATCTATTGAGATGATCATGTGTTTTTTTTTTCATTTTGTTTATGTGTTGTATCATAGTGATTTACCTATGTTGAACCACTCTTGCATCCCTGGGATAAATATATCTTGGTCATGCTGCATGCTTTTGAATTTAGTTTGCTAGGATTTTATTAAGGATTTTTACATTTATGTTCATCAGGGTTACTGTCTTATAGTTTTCTTTTCTTGTAGCATCTTTGCCTGGTTTTGGTATCATGGTGGTGCTAGTTTTATAAAATTGATTTGGAACTGTTCTCTCATCTTTTTTTCTTTTTGATAAGTTTAAGAAAGATTGATATTAAGTCTTTGAATGAACTGTTTCTTTGAATGAATTTGGTAGAATTCACCCATGAAGTTATCAGGTTCTGGGCTTTTCTTTGTTGGCAGGTTTTTGATTACTGATCCAATTTTTTTTTATTTTTTTATTTATTTTTTGCTATTGGTCCATTCAGGCTTTATATTTCATTCTGATTCGGTTTTAGTAGCTTATATGTTTCTAAGAACTTACCCATTTCTTCTAGGTTATCTAGTTTGTTCATAATACTCTCATAAGATCCTTTTTATATCTGAGGTATCTGTTGTAATATTTCTTCTTTCTTTTCTGATTTTATTTATTTGAATCTTCTCTCTTTTATTCTTCATCAGACTAGCTAATGGTTTCTCAATTTTGTTTATATTTTCAAAAAATCACCCCTTCATTTTTTTCCTTTTTATATTTTTTCTCTATTTGATTTAGTTCTGCTCTAATCTTAATTATTTCCTTCTTTCTGCTAACTTTGGGCTGAGTTTATTGTTTCTCTATTTACTTGAAGTGCAAAGTTAGGCTGTTTATTTTAGGTCTTTCTATTTTAATTGTATTGTTTACCATTATAAACTTCCCTCTTATAACTTCTTTTGCTGCATCCCTAGTTTTTGGTATGTTATGTTTCATTTTTGTTTTTCTCAGGATAATTTTAAAATTGACTTTGGATTTTCTCTTTGACCCAATGGTTGTTCAAGACTGAATTGTTTAGTTTCTGTGTATTTGTGAATTTTTCCATTTTCTTGCTGTTACTGATTTCTACTTTATTCCATTATGGTCAGAAGAGATACTTAGGATGATTTCCATATTTTAAAAATCTGTTAAGGTTTGTTTTGTGACCTAATGTATTATCTATCCTGGAGGATGTTCCATGTGTCCCTGAGAAGAATGTGTCTTTCCTGCTGTTGCTGAGTATAAATTTCTGTATATGTCAGTTAGGTCTTTTTGGTCAATAATGTTATTCAAGTCAGAAGTTTCTTTATTGATTTTCTGTCTACATGTTCTATTCATTATTGTAAGTGGGGCAGCAAAGTCCCCTATTATTGTATTGCTGTTAATTTCTGTCTTCAGATATGTCAATTTTTATGTATTTAGGTAGGTACTCTGACATTGGATGCATATATACTTATAATCATTACATTTTCCTATTGAATTGACCCTTTTATCATTATATAATGTCCTCCTTTGTCTCTAAAGACAGTTTAAAAGCCTATTCTGTCTGATATAAATACAGCTCCTCATGTTTTCTTTTGGTTACCATTTGCATGAAATATCTTTTCTATCACTTCACTTTCAGCCTATGGTTTCTTTAATTTTAAAGTGAGTCTCTTGTAGACAGCATATTTCTGGATCTTTTTTTTCATCCATTCACTTACTCTAGGGCTGCTAGAATCTTCTTCCTATTCTTTTCCCTTGTGGGAGGAGATCAGGTCAAGGGGATTCCTCTCGGCCTGAAGTTCTGCCAGACTGGATAATGGGGCTATGCAAGTAAACTGTTTACTATAGTTTTCAATGTGGCTATTTTGTCTCTGTGTTTCATAGAGTTTCTGAGGCTTCTTTATTGTACTCTGGAACTATCTCAGAACTATTCTAGTTGGCATGTAGCTGTTCATTTGTTGTTTTTGTGGAGGAGAGGATAAGCATTGGGACCTCCTAGTCTGCCATCTTGCTCATGTCACTATGAAAAATTAATTTTCTATACATTTAAAAAAGTTGTTCAAATAGTTTACTTTAAATTCTTCCAATGACATGCAGCTTTCTACCTTAACAGGCAGCTGATGCCATTCTCACAGGTCACACTGAATGTTAGAAAGTTATTCTACTAGGCCAAAGACTAAGAAAAAACTTTACAAAAATTAGAGCTTTAGAAACATTGAATGGGCTCTTTTGCAAGAACCTTATTTCCCCATCTTTAGAAGTATTCAAATAAAGGCTACATGACTTGATCTGAAGATGCTTTAGAGTCTAGAATCTGTAGTCTAGATGACTTATGAGGTCTATTCCTATTCCCATAATTAATGGTTCCATGACAATTCGTTATTAGAAAAAGCTAACCTTTTAATCTAGTTTTCTATGCAATTACTTATTTCTATTTTTTCATTTTTATTCTTTCTTTAAGTCTCCCAAACACAAACCTTTCATTTGCCTGTGACTTCTCTCTCTCTTTTGCCTCTTTCTTATACTTAGATTTTCCCCCACCCCCAACTTGGTGTCTACTGTTTGTGTTTTCTTTCTATCCTCATTCTGGGGCTTAACTTTGTTTTGCCTGCATTAATCTATAGCCTCCTCTATGATCTTTTGGTCTCCAGTTTATCCCTTGTGTAATCCAGCTTGTATTTCTAAAGTATCCCTTTGATAAGCTATCTTCCCTTTCTAATCCATCCTTAAACTGAACTTTGATCATGTTGCATTTCTTCCCCACTCTTTATCCTGACATTAATAATCCTTCACAACCAAGTTCAAATTATCTCTTCAGACATACTTTTTAAACACATTTTCCCAAACTTTTCTGGTCAAACAGAGTCCCCCTTTCACTCTATTCCAAAAAGTTTCTGTTTTTCTATTGCTCAGCTTTTGCTTATCCCAATTCTCCTACCCAGGACTTCTGCCTGTCCCTAATCCCCTGCCACCAATAAAACCTTATTCATCTTTCAAGGTCAGTCTCAAATTTCTCCTTTATTAACTCTTCTCAGAGGATTCCAGCCCATATTTATGTCTTCCTCCCTTGAACTCCCATACTACTTTAATGTCTGTTTTATTCACCTGGCAATCAATCATGTACTGCCTTGTAACATCTCTGAAAATTATTGTTTATCTTGAGTACTGTCACTTAACTATTTCTTTGTGTATATTTTGTCTCCTCAATTACCTAAAAAGATCACTGAAGCCAGAAGTAGCTACAGCTTTTTTTTTCAACTCTCTACAGAATAGGACTGGGTACCTAATAAGAACTCAGTCCTCAATGTGTACTGACCAGTTTCCAATAGGTTATACAATCACTTTGTAGTGACTTTAATAGACCACTAAGTTAATTACTAATCTTTATTCACTCCAAATCAGGCACTGGTGGTGACAGAGGGTAGAACAGAGACCATTGGAGATGAGGTATATATAAGAGAAAGTATATTTGACTCTTTAAGCCTCAAGCAAGATGAATTGTTAAGATGCTGGTGGTGAGACATTTTACCTACAGCTAAAGGTGTTCTTTAATAGATTTAGGTCTCTAGAGCAGCTCTACAGAGGTTGTGATTACAACCTGAAACCAAACTCTTCCAAGAGAGTGAACAGACAGATTATTATTTTTTCCTTTTAAGTTTGTGCAGGGCAGTCAGCACCAAGGTGTTTAATTCAATAGAGTCAGAAATTATACACCAGTGCTTTTATACCTTTCTCTAGAAGTTTTTGCATTCCTGGACTAATAATTAAAATTCAAAATATCCTCTGTGACCTTTGCCAAATTGAAAATGTGTGATTCATGAGAAGTGCTCCAATTTGGATAGAGATAAGCTGAGAGAGGAAAAGGGATTGGCCCACAAGAGGGAGAATGGGAGAGGAGCATGGAAATCACAACGTTTTGTGGCCACCTCTAATGCCATGCCATAAGTGGCTTTATTGCAGGCAGGCAGGAGGTACAGGATGTGCTTTTCCACAAGGAAAGGAAGAAGAAAATAAAGGAATGAAATGTTGAGTGGTAAGTCATAGAAAGACCATCGTCAGATTCTAAGCAAAGAACCTCTATTAAGCCTATAGTATGTGGGCCTGGAAAAGGCCTTAATGATATGTGGAGAGGTACCTAGGCCATAGTTCAGTGAATTTGTGATATGCTCATTGCCATGGTTAGCAGAATGTTTAGTTATGAAATTAAGTGGTCGAAAGCCTAACTGGTCTTAGGGGAGTGAGGACAGATGGTTTTTCTTCTAAAACCCATTATTACCAAGTCACAGTCTACACTGCTTTGCTCCAAATGCCTATAACAAGCCTTTACTCTCAGTTATTTAAGACATCAGTTTTTTCTAAGGGTGGAATGATTTTCCCCTTTATCTCCCAGATGTTCAGAGAAGAAGTTTGCTTTAGGATGAACCATGAATTACTCCCTTTCTAAACTTTGGCTCCAAGATTGCCCTCAGATTCATTTATTCATTTAAAAAAATTTATTGAGCCTCTGCTATGTGCCAGACACTGCTCTAAGTAAACAAATGACAAAAACCCCTCCCTTCTTAAAAGTTACATAACTTCTAACTGTGGTAGGTCTGCAGAATAGTACGCTGAAGGCATAGCCCAGAGTTTGAATGGAGGCACCTCTTGTGGCAGGGAGCAGTGGCCAGGGGTTTGGTATTGCTAGGAGAAAAATAACCCTGCTAAGCTTTGAGGAGTACTGCTCCTTGCTCTTCTCTCTACATTTATTTTGCGGTAGACAATAAACAGATAGTCAAAATTGCATAATGGTTAAGGATATAGGCCTTGGAGTCATAGAGCCTGGGTCCAAATCCTGGCTTTGCTACTGAGTAGTTATTTCATTTTGGTCTGGTTCCTTCTCCTTTGTGAGTCTCAGTTTTCTTAGCTGTTACTATAGTCATTCAGCAGACCCAAGTAAAGACTGCTGATTTCAGCTTTGCTAACATAAGAACATCTAAATCAGCTGCCCCCATATATCTTGAGTGCTTCATCCACTGGCCATATAGTGACATCTACATATAAAACGGAAGTACAGAGGTATCTAAACCACATATTTACCAACACCTGAGTATAAGAAAATTACTCCTACTTGTAGTTTTAAATAGGTTTCCTAATGATAGTCATCTATAATTCCTGACCAGATGGTCTCTGCTTCAGTCTTATTATTTCCCTGTTTGAAAGGTGGCTTAAATAATGCAGTCAATTTTGTGTTTATGTTTCAGAGTTGTGTGGATTCTCTACTATTTTCTTTACCTTATGAATTTCTCCCTGTTGAACAGTTTTTATGACATTAATCCATTCTTCCATGTCTTTCCGGTTGGGTGCAGCCAGGGTAAGTTTTCGTTGTGGTGTGATCACCTAAAGAAAAAATAGCATTATTAGCTAGTTCCCACTCTACAGATTTGATCCCAAACAGAGCCTATGGGTTCTCCAAGAACTTAGACAGTTCTACTAAGCATAACTGAAGTGACTTTTTAAATACAAGGCAGATGTTCCCAGAGCTACTTGTAGCTCCCTAGATACCAACCCCCCAAATAATAACAATGGTAATAGATAACACTTTAATAGCATTTACTATGTTCCAGGCACTGTTCTATTATACTTTATGTATATTATTTATTTTAATCTTCATTACAACCCCATGATATACAGATTTTTTCCCACTTCAAAGTCAGGAAAACCAAGGCAAAAAGAATTAAATGACTTGCCCAGAGCCACTTAGCAGGTAAAAAGCTAAGCCAGAATTGAAATCCAGATTATTTGACCCTGGAGCATATGCTTTTAAACATTAAGTCAGGCATTCATATATTACTCAAGTGAGGTTGCTTGAAAATCCTTCTCACTTACTACTGCTCTGTCTACTTGGAAATAATAAAAGGCTATATGGTTCATCAGGGTGTGCCTCTTTCTGTTTGGAAGGAGAGTGAGAATGCAGTGAGAAATCTAAAATTCTAGTTTATTTCTTTCTTATGGTCAGGGACAACATGATGAAAATTTTAGCATCATCTCTCTTAATCCTGCTTGTTGCAACAACTAAGGCAAGAATGAAAGAGCCATGATGCGGGTCTAGCAGAGGTAGAGCATGGCCAGGACTTCGTTCTTTCCCAGAGGGCAACAGAGGACATGGATAGCAATAGCTTAAGTCATTGTTTCAATGGCCCTACCTGCCTTTACCATCGACCTCCAAAACCTTGCAACTAGAGCTCACCAAGCGAACAAGCAATTTGTTTTTCCTTTTGCATGTAGCAAAGCATGATTCTATGATAGATGGGAAAAATAACTAGTGGGAACTATGATAACAGCCACTCATTTGGTCCAAATGCATTCTTATATGGGGCTGATGAACAGTTTCTCAGTTTTAATTAGGCTAAGGGGCAACCTAGTCCTTGAGATTCCTCTGTAGAGTGAAGGCCAAAAACATTAGCCTGTATGTTCACTGGCCAAAGGTTAAGCTTTTGGGGAGTGGGTCAACAGAACCCTCAGCTTTACAATGGGTCGGTGTGATACAACAAGAAAAATGAGAGTAGGGTCTCCTCTTCTACCTGGCTGCTCTCCTTTCAAAGGAGAATAGAATGTGGACCTATCACAGAAGAAGGAATATTGGGCCTATAGCTCTTTAGTCTGCTAAGTATAACTCTCCACCTGCTTGAAAAGGAACCTTAGTCTCCATAAGCCACCACTGAGGCTAGGAGAAGACAGTTCTGAGAGGAAGTGAGTAGGAAAATTTCTCAGCCAATGGACTTGCGTTTTTCAGTGAGCCTTCTAGTCTGGATTCACTTGAATGATGAAAGCCTTATGAAATTTCAGCAGTGCCAAGCCCTTGAATACTTTCCTAGGATATCTTCTGCTTTTTTTTTTCAGGTACTCTCATCAGTAGTCTGAGCAGAGGGCAGCTTTCGCTTTAGATTCAGGCTCTTATCTGCTCCATCAAAGGAGAGAATGTCATGTACCTTGCTTATCCTAATATTTTCCACAACATATTAACAGTCTCTTGAAAGACTCCCCGTGTTACTCTTCTAAATCACCTTCATCAGGAGGATAGAGTTTTGTAATAGTCACTCCCCCTACCCCGAAATCAGTGAAACTTTATAACAGGCTGGTAACAGGGAATAGGGCCATTAGCTTTTTCCCCATATGATGGGTTGGTAAAAGGGTTTACATGAACAATCTTCAGCACTCATTTGCCATACTACTTTAAGCAGATTTCCATGGACATTTGGGATCAAAGGAAACTTGGGAAACCTGAACTCCAAAGAGGAAACAAGTGTGTTAATCCTTCTTCCCAGCTAGCTCCCGTCCCCACCCATTAAATCATTCTCAATCTTACTTACACAAAAACTGTGGCAAAAGTTTCTACAGCTAGTTTCTGCCAAGGCGACCTGAGACAGATCAATTGTTTCAAAGCGTGCAAACTGGTAAGATATAAGAGGGAGAGGGGAAAAGAACCATCTGGTTAATGAGGCAAAGAGACACTAAAACGTAAACACACACACACACACACACACACACACACACTAATAGGCATTTTTGTCAGTCATGATGTAACCATTGTTTTGGTTTGAGTACTGGGATTTATTTAGCATCATGATTTCTGTTGATATAACATGTGGCAAATAAAAAACAAACCAAACTAAACCAAAACACAACTGTTCCCAAACCTTTGATGTGGATTTATAGAAAATCTTGGGTAATTCAGAATTACTCACAACTAAAGGTTGATGTTGGAGAAGATAATGTGCTGTGGTCTAGCTAGGGGCAGAGTGGCGCAGATAGAGTTATTAGCTCCAATTTTATCAGCTGGTAGCCTTTGACTATGTTGCTAGTCCCATCCAGTTTTAGGCCTTTGTCTTGTTATACACTGGCTACAGTAGGTAACATCCAGCCAGCACCAGGAAATCACTACTATGGATAGAGACAGGACTGGCTTCAATGGTATGCAACTGTGCAGTCATATACATCTTCGTGTTCAGACCATATACTTGGTTTAATGCTCTGCTGCTGTAGTCTTGAAATTCTTAATAAGTTTATCATTGAATTTGTGTTTTATAAGTGAAGTCTAGTAGGACAATGGGTCCAGAACATAAGCAGAGGAAATATGTACAATATGCATGTCCACTGAATTTGTATTTGCATTTGTGATACCCATGAGCATAGAATTCCAGTGGACCCATGATGTGTGGGAATTCAGTGAGACTCAAATCAAGTATAAGGTAAGCACGTTGCATCTATGACTGAGTAAGTAGAGGAGCTGATAGCCCTGAGAGGCCACACTTTTTGTTGGAACTAGAACTTGCTTCAAACACAGCAATGGTGTTCTAAGAAACACGAGCAACCAAGGAACACTCACTATTGTATTCTTTCTTGCTCATGTTACTTCCCTGTGTTAGCCAATCACTTATGCTGAAAATGATAACATAGAAGAAAGGGGAAAGATAGGGAAGCCCATAATTCCTCTTCGTTTTAGTCAGAGATCGTTGGTAGAATGTGTAAGTACTAAGGTGTGAAATAAACAGTTCTGCTAGTTTTGTGCGGTTTTGTGTACTGATGAGAACACCATGTATGTGTGCATGAGCTATCAGGAGCAAATGATATAATTTTGGTGGTTCTTCATGAGTTAAAATGCTTTTCTATTTTCTTTTAAAACTGGTATTGTACAATATAAAGAAGGATGGAAAAATTGCTAATAATTTAAAATTTTATTTTTTCTTTTCTTAGAGGGACATTTAATAACAAATAAAAGATGCCCTGACAAATCATTGCTTTATATTTTAGTATCTTTATGGGCATTCGTCCTTGTTTTTTAAATAAGAGGCCCGCATTTATATTTTGTACTGGGCCCCACAAATTATGTAGTTGGTTCTGGGTGTAGAAGCTAATTAAGGAGCCTATGAAAGGGAAGGGAAATTAAGGGAAGGGAGAGAAGAGTGTCCCTCATTTGGCCCAGAAGACCAACTTAAATCAAGACTATAAGGCTTCAACTTCTGCCTCAGTGTTTCCCAAATGTCTTTACCCATTAGCTCATCTCCTCACAAAACATTTTTTGGCACCCACACAATAACCCAATTGACAAGATTTTTAATATATTTATAATATATATATTAATTATTATATAAATATTATATATATTATTTAATATATATCATATATATTCTCTTACTGCAGGGTGGTGTGCAAAGCAGAGCCTTTGTCCTTGAACCAGAAAATATCTAAGCTTCCATCTCTTGAAGGAGTTACAGCTCTTCAGCAGAGGTCCTTCCTTCAGTATTTTCTGAAAGATAGAAGCATAGCATTGAGTAATTAGTTCAATTTACAAGATCATATCACTTGTCCTCTCAGTTGAGAAGATGGATACCTGGAAAGCTCTGTCTCTTGTCATATATCTGAGAAATGGTCTGAGAGCCAGGAAAGAACTCAAGGAAGTTTCTTCAGTCAGAAAATGCACTGGTTACTTTTGGATAACACATTCAGGATCATATACAGGCTATAAGTTTCTTAGGATACATGGCCTAAGAACCGTGAAGAACATCTCCATTGGTAGTAGGGCATAAGGAGGAGGGACATTAACATATGACTATGAGAACAACATGCCTAAGAAAGAACAAGTGGTAGGGGAAGAGACTATACTAAGTAAAGGCAGGTTTTCTGGATGTCTGCAGGTTGTAACTCTACACAGGGCCCTCCCATCAGCTCTTTTAGAATGTTCCTTTTAGAATATTAAGTTGGATTACATCCCTTCCCTTCTCACAAACCTCCAATAGCTTCCAAACCTTTTTTTAGAACCAAATCCAAAGTCTTTACCATGGTCTTCAAGTGATTCATGGTCTGGTGAGAAAGCAAAATGTCACAAAAAAGGAATTGCCTTCTCATTATGTTCTTTACATATCTCATAGTCTGACCACTGATTTCTCAGTTACTTGTTGAACAGACTGACTCTAACTCAGCATAGAGTCTGCTTACCATTTTTACCATGGAGCAAGTTCTCAGTTATATTTATAGATACAAACCAACATGCAAGACTGCTATTTGGGAACAGTACTCGCACCCAACAAACTGGAACCAAATCCATGCTTAATGGAGAAAGTCACCAAATCAAAGCTATATCATGAATTCCATCTATCACCTAAATTAAAATTCACCATTGAGTGGTTGTGGAAGTGGTCTGTTTGGCCCACCTAGTGTTTTTCAGTTTTAAATTAGTTGATATTATTTAAAAGGCAGAATATTTCATATTAAAATTCAAGTTTCCCATTTCTTTAAAATAATCAGAACCTCTGGTAACAGTACACCTATATTCTCACATGTCAACTATCTGCTGGGATGGAGTAGCAGCTGCTCTCTTCAGGTAGGGCAGCTGACTCCACCAGGCATTTGAGTTTGGGACCCTGATCTAAACAATTATTTGCTACTCCTACTCTCCCAAATATATATGCATTTATTATACTCTACGTTCAGTTCTCTAACTAATAAGATAGTACAAATGGACAGAACCTCTGTATGTCAATTGAAAAGTTAGTTCATGAGCAATCCATGTTTACCTGAGTCCTGACAACTTATGGGAATTTCAAGATACTGTACCATCCTTGAGATGCTTACACAAGAATGATGCCAAAGAGTCAAGAAAGAGAACAATGAAATCTTTTGGGAAGGGGGAAGATGGCAAGGAGAGTGAGAAATTACATTTAAATTGCTGAAATAAGTCTGGTGGTCTATGGTATACACTCTCAGTGATGGTATTTGGTTTTCTCTATCCTAACCTTCTCACCTCTATGCCATTTATTCTCCTATACTGTCTTTACAAAACCTAGGCAGTCATAAATATCCCTTTCAAAATTTTAACCGCTCCAACTTTGTACAACTGGAACCACACACATTATTTCTGCCTTTTCCCCCCAAGTTATTCTTCTACTGTTCTTAGTCTGTCATATAGTGTCCAATGTAATAGCTCATTTTACATTTTTTGGTTGGCTATTTTTCCCTTCCTTCTATTTTCAGCTTAAAGCCTCCCTCAACTTCAATTGCTTTCTCTTACCCTTGCTGCGATACACAGTTCTCTTCTCTTCCTGTTCCTTTCAGGGATAGGATGATGGAGTGAGGTGGTACACGAAAATGAGGAGGGCGATTTGTTTCTCCAGAAGATTCCTAGAACCCTGGGCCTTCTAGATCCTTCAGAAAATTCCCAGACATTGGTGATTTGAAATACTGAAAAAAGCAGAAATCAGCCTCTTCTTTCCAGTTACTTCCTTCCATCAACCCTTACTAATGGTAATTCTTTAATTTTCCTTCCTGGTACTTAAGAAATGTTCTCTTTTCTTCCCTTACTTGTCCCCTGACAATTAGTGACATCTGTTATTTAATCAAGGACATAGAAAAAATTTAATTAATCTATTAATATGAGGACATGGCAAATCATCAAAACCTTCAGTTCTTATTCCATGAACCCAGTATTTGTCAAGTCAAGAAGACTTTGTGATGCATTTATCATTGGATAGTGTTTCATTCATATTTTCTGAGCTCCTACTATGAACTCCATTTTTCAATAGACCATTTGAGACAGCTATATAAGTTGTAGGCACATTCCTTGTCTGAAAGATATGGATAGTGGGAGTGGAAGGGAAGGGAACAATAATCCACATAGACAAATACAAGGTTACAAGAGCTCAGAACCATTTGAAAGAGACTTGGGGCTTCGTGTTCCTTGCCCTAAATGTTTACTTTCAGGTTCGAATGAGGGATTCCATCAGAACAGTGGCTATCTACTCACACACCTTGTCACTGTGTATACAAGCCAAATCACAATTATCTTCTCTCTGCATTATGATATTAAATTGGTCACTTTGAATGCACTAGCTTTAAGGAAGGGCTTTCTACTCAATGCTGGTTGATAACAGAAGAGACAACAAGACCTAGTAGGAAAACTGGAAAGGTTAAGCCCAATTGCTACAAGGTTTTAGGTGATTGTTATTGAATGCTGACCAGTGTTACTGGCTCATTCCATTTTTAAAGAGAAACTGGCAATCCAGGCTAAGATTTGTGTGAAATTTTATAATATTGAAATATTAACAACTAACTGAATGAAAAACAAAACAAAACAAAACAAACTTGTGAGGCCCAAATAAAGCATGTGTTCAGGCCAAAGTCAGCCCACAGGCAACCAGTTGGCAATTTCTAAATTATAGCTACTATCACTTTCTATAGAGGATAAAGTGAGGGAGTGGTGGGTATTTATGGCATTAGAGCAGGCTCCACTGTGAGTTTAGTGTTTGTGTGTGAGGCACCTATACACGTGAGATTTGTATTACTAAGTTGGGAGCATATAAATGTTGATGTAATTTATGTATAGTAGGAAAAAAAGGTTAGAAGGCCATACAATAATTTCTTAAGTTCTAAACACAGGCTCTACATCATTCACTCAGAACTTCAACAAATATCTAAACCTGAATTTGGAGAAGGTAAAGTTCTTATAGTTTCTTGCCTTTTCAATTCTGTCCCCCTTCAGGAGAAACTTACTAACCCAATCACTGTTTCTAAGTAAACCCTACTTTAAAAAACTCTGCTTCAGTTTGATTTTGGGTTCTCTGGTAAGCCAGTCACCAAATCCATTATTCCCCGAAATTCTTGCACCGTGGCACAGGCAGTCTCTTTCCCTGATGTTCTACAATTCCGCATGTATAAATTGTCAACAGTGAAAGTAAGCACTTCCATTACTCCATATTAAATATTTTCTATAAAATACCTAAAAGAGTCTGTAAAGTAGCCCAATTTCATGTATATAATTAACACCTGCCTGGTGATTAATTGGAAAAGGGCAAGTACAGCTGCTGCCGTGACCTTTTCTTATTGTTCTCTCCAATCTCCAAAGCTTTTATTATATCGGGTACATCTGTTTTTCTGTGGCTCAGAGGGTTTTTGATGGATGAGGCTTTGAGGGATGCTTTTACCTTTTCCTAGCAAAAGGAATCCCTATTAGATAGCCAAATTGAATTCCACCCCCACCCAAACAGTAGGCAAACATCATGACACACCCCCTTACCTGTTATTTTCATGCTATTCTTGGGAGGGAGGCTGGATCAAGTTGGGGATGAGTAGTTTATCACTCCTCAATGAGAACCAGATTCTCACTATGAGTACAGTTGGGGAAAGCAGCTTTCTGTTTATGGCCCCTTTAGTTCAAAAACCTGGAACATCTATTCTCTTTGCTTTGAGGCCAAGGATGACGGAAAGAAAGCCATTTCCTAACTCAGGCCTGCCAAAGTTGATTCAGAGCAACAATGTTTGATTTAGTTAAAATGTAACTACAGGTGCTTTAGGCTTTAAGAAAGGCCAGGTCCACTGCTTCACTGAAAGCTTTATATTCCCCAGGGTCCTGTTGACATGGCAGGAGTCAGACAGGCTGGCTCCAGCACTTACTGTGTGACCTTGGGCAAATCACTTAACCTCTCTGAGTCTCAATTTCCCTGTTAGATGAAGATACCTCACAGAGCATGTGCCTGCCCCTCTGTACATGTGAGTTGCTTGTGGATTGTGGGGGCAGGGGCTTGTGACACAGCTCCATTCATCTCGCTACTGGGAGCTTCCCTCCCTGGCACTGGCAAGCATGGCTGGCTAAGGGCTGCAGCAGAAGGATGAGGATTAGGGTAACTAACTGTCCCAGTTTTTCCAGGACTTTCAGCGCTAAAACCAGGAAAGTTATAGGCAAACCAAGTCCTATTGGCCACCCTAGCACTGAGGAATGAGGTCTACCTGTTGCTCAGTTCTGCAAGGATTGTAGCTACAAATCCCTCCCGTGGTCTCCTGTGCTAAGGAAGAACTACAGAGGATCCTCCATGTTCCTGCTTTCTATTAGTGAAATAAAATAAACTTGAGAATGATGGTGTGTTTTTCTTCTGAATAGACAAAAATTTTAACCAGTTTCTTGCATATTATTCAAAATATAGTTTATACACATGCATAAACATATACACACATATAGTATTTCTTCTTCATGTAAACCAGCATTCTATGCCAATGTTTTGTTTTTTGCTTTTAACACATAATATATAATGAAGCCCTTTCAATATTGGTACATATTGAGCTGTCCCATTTCTTTTTATAATTACATAGCATTCCATTGTATGGATATAAGGTGATTTATTTAAACAGTCCTCCATTGATGGACAGTGATTTAAAATCATATTTTATTACAAAAAATACTACAGTGACTCTCAGTATACACATGCCATTTTGCATTGGTGTGAGCACATGGATAAGATAAATATCAAGGATGGGTGACTTTAAAACTAGTCCACTGGGACTATAAAGCCTAAAAACATATGTCTTCTGAAATATCTCTGTTCTCTTTCCTTTACCTTTGTCTATTATTGGAGTTTTCTAGGCAGGGTAAGGATCACTAATTGGGGGTTAGGGAGGAGGTTGGCAATTTGGACCCAGGCTGACAAAGTGCAGAAAGCAGTAACCTGGCTCTTGGTAATTGCCCTGGGACTAGCAGCCACCAGGAAGGGGGAAGAGCTAGGCTGAGTCTTACCAGACCTCCACACAGGTTTGAATGCTGGTTTTGAATCACTGAACTGTGAATCCTCGAACAAGTGATTTCGCATCTACAGGATGATGATCATTCCGATCTAGCCTGGGTGTCAGATCTAACTTGGGGATCACTTCAATTCACTTATTTGCTTCTCCCAGGAGCTACTAATTTACCCAGCAGGAAAAGCCATGGAGGAATAATGTCTGCAGATTTCCTCTTAGTTTGAGCTAAAGGAGACCAAGTACTGTGAATGATTTCACAAAAAGGGAGGAAAAATAATTACAGTTCTTTGAAGATGTGTCTGAAATGTCAAATCACATATTTTGCATATTTTGATACTTTGTAACAGCATGCTGGACCATGACTTGGAGTTCCTAAATCTGTGGACTTCGGCCTTTACATGTTTTTTAAATGCTTGCAACCTAAGGCCAAAAGGAACCTTGCAAGTTATACAATGTTGTCACTCATTTGGCTATAACTCACTGAAAGAGAGAAGTGATGAAGTGCTTTCTGTATACTGGGCTTTAAAACTACCTGTCTCTTTCCAGTCATGTCATCACATGCCTCTAATAATGTGGGTGTGGTAAGTCCACATCACCTAACTGCATGTAACTGGGGAGCTGGGGAGATTGCCTTATTGTCAAACTGGCTCCATGTGAGCACAGCCATCTGAAGGTGTGCATAGGAGCTAAGAATACATTCACTAACAGGTCCTCTGGGGATGAAGTGGTTAGATAATAAATAGAAGATGTTGAGGGTTTTTTTGTTTTTGTTTTTTTGTTTGTTTTTTACTTTTTCTCAGTCTTATGAAGTCACATTGGCAAGAATCATGAGGTTGGTAGAAACTAATGCTAGAACCATTGGTTCTGCTTGCTTCTTGCAGCAATGGGATGATGAAATTCACTAATTCACTAGTGTGTGTATGTATATGTGTGTGTATGTATGCATGATTGTTCATGTTGCTGTACCTGTGGTAAGTGAGAGCAGCAACAAGGTCTCAGGTAAGGACATCTCAGGGTCGGATTGGCTTGTGGGTTGGGTGAGGGATTTTCTACTCAACCTCTAAAACTGTGGGTAATTTTGCTGCCTCTGAGCAGAGGACTGTCCCTGACCAAGCAAAATTCCCTCATATGGAAGCAGGAGGTATGGTAGTTTGACAGCCCACTAAACTTGGAGGGAAAAGAGAGGGAAGAGCTGTGATTGCAGGAGACACTAATCTGTCAAGGAAGAAAATATTTCATGAGCCTTGATTCCAGAAAAATTACTGGCCAGGTAATAAAATTGAAAATAATTTTCCTTTTGGTAAAAGAAGGTCAGCAGGGACAAGCTTCCTGGAGTAATAATAATGATGATAATAACAATTGCTAATGGTTCGTGAGTCTTTACTATGTGGAAAGTACTGTGTCAAATCATGTTACATGGAGAGCTGAAGCTTGAAGAGATTAGGTAAGTTCCCCAGTAGGTTGATAAATGGAAGAGCTAAAATCTCTCAGAGTTTTACAGGACATGGAAGACCAGTTATTCCTCAGTTTAAGGGAAAAAAGATAAGGTTTAAATCATTGGTCTTATTGCAAGTTATACCCTATTGTCAATTAACAGAAGGAAACAGGATTGGGGCAGGGGGAAATGTGTGGTATAAATCTTAGCTATTTGGTTCAGTTTTGTTTTTGTTTTTAATATTAATTGCTAAAGTAATTAAGGTAATAATAATTGTTTAATTTACACAGTACTTTGTCAGCTATAAAGATCTTGAAGATTCTCACTTGACTCTAAAGACAACCCTGAGGAGCAGGCAACAGAGGTAATACTATTGGCTTTTTTCCAGATAAGAACACTGTGACTCAAGGAAGGACCCAATGTCACTATGTGTTAAATGAGAGCTGGCCTTAGGACTTCTAGTACAAGATTCTTTTTCACTGTATCTCTAAATTTTATGTTTTCTGTGTTGTTTGGCATCATTTTAATTAGTAATCTCTTTTTCAAAGCTCATTTTCTTCTTCTCATCCCTCTTCTGACATCCTACAATATAACTCCCTGCCATCATTGCTGGTAAAGAAGTATGGCATAATCAAAAGTGCAATTAGAAGGCAACCTTATAGTAAGAGGGTGATACCATGCTGAACCCAAAGGGAAATTCTTCTCTGACCTGGATGGCTCTTAATATCAATAATAAAAAATTATTTTGACTTTGCAACTACTGCGCAAAAGTATTCTACAAGGATCTTTCTAGGAAAGACAGGGAGCATTACTATTGCCTCCTCCTCCCAAGAACCACTTCCCAAAGTTTGTTCAGATGCTTTACCCTAACACCCACTGCTAGCCTTTTCTACTTTTGGACCTTTATTTATGTCTGTGTTGAAACACCATCCAGATTTACATCTTTTTTCCAACTTTTCCTTGCAGGCAAACACCTGGTAAAACTATACCGCCTTCTCTAGCCAGGCTATGTTTAAGAGGTTAAGGTTGCTCAACTCCTAAATGGCTATTAACTACAGTAATTAAATTCTAACAATCACTGGCCAGGGCTCAGAGCAAGGCTGACAGTTACCATCTGGATTTTGTGCTGCTTAATTCTTAATGGACTATTTTGGAGGGGGCATCAGAAATGTACGAAAGCACTAAGGGAGAAGAAAATAGAGAGAGAGAGAGAGAGGGGAAGAGATCAGTGGTATTATAACTCAAGCAGGCCTGGAAGAGGGTAAGATAAATAGAAAAGAAATAAGAATAGGATAAGCATGTTACACTGAAGGGGAGAATGGGGATGGCAGCAAATACTAACAGACTTAATGACAAAAGATTCTCATTTTGCTACTAGTGGCACATAGGATTTGCACTGGTACTGGAACTATTTCTCAGCCACCATTTCATAGGCTCTCAGATTGTGCTCTAATCAGTGTGTGTGTGCAGCTCTCTGTTCAAAGTTGCTGGGGAGAAAGCAGTTCTGACTAAAATGGGAAGAAAAGGATTATCAGCTGAGATCCTGGGGACAACTACACTTGAATCACACACACAAAAATAAAAAGTAGGCAAAATTTTCCTCTGGGAGGAGTAGGTGACTGGCCTTTAATTGGAAACATGACCTAAAAAACTAGGATTGCTTAAGAAAGGTAAAGAGGAGGGGAGATAACAAGGGAGAGTCCAGTGTGAAACAGACTCACTAATAGCGATACACATGCACTAAAAATGATACACAGAGAAATATGGAAATACAGCTAACCCTTCCCTTGTGTCTTTCATCTCTCCATATATATGATAAAAAGTAATTACTCACAAACACATATCTGATATCCATACATTTTCTGAAATGTCCACTATAACGAGGCATCCAGGTAGGCATGTTGTATAGGTACATTAGTACTAATAGTCAAACAACACTGCAAGGTAAGTAATATTAGCTTCATATTGTAGATAAAGATTGGAATCTCAGAATGGTCAAACAACATCTCTAACATCACACACAGTTACAAAAGGGGGTGACTTTGAACCCAAGTATGTCTGATTCCAAAGTCTAGACACAATTCTACTCATTATACCATAAACATTGCCTGTCTTTTCTGGAAAGTGAAGGTTGATTTGAAATGAGAGAGAGAATAGTTTGCAAAATCACAAGAGATTTCAATGATCCAGTTTGTGTTTTTCACAGAAATATTTGTGCAAGGTGCAGTATAGGCAGCGATATGGCAGCTGAGAGATGGACCCCAAATTCTATCAGTTTCCCAAGCCACCATCTCCTTGCTAGAACTTCAGAAAAAGATGCTAAATTTTGGTATCTTTCATCAAGGGAAGGCCAACACATAAGAGACAAAACTATTACTATTGCTCAGGTCTGTTGCCATTGACTGACCTTCTACCAAATTAAAGATTGCAGGGATAGGCACCAGGAAGAGAAATTATTTCATAACTAAATAGGTCAGAAAGGACAAACTCAGCATAAAACTCGCTTGGTAAGTCACAAGTACTTGTCATAGCCAAGTTATGTCTCACGGACACAGTGCTCAGAGTGTCATATTTTATCCATTGTAGGAACTTAATAAATGTTTATTTTTAAGTATATTTTATTGATTATGCTGTTACTATTGTCCCATTTTCCCCCCCTTGCCCACCTCCACTCAGTAACCCCTTCCCTCCAGCAATCCCCTGCCTTTAGTTCATGTCCATGGGTCATGCATATAAGTTCTTTGACTTCTCCATTTCCTATACTATTCTTAATCTCCCCCTGTCTATTTTGTACCTACCAGTTATGCTTTTTATTCCCTGGACTTTTTCCCCCATTCTCCCCCTTCTCCCTCCCAGAGATAACCCTCCAAATGATCTCTACACCTATGATTCTGTTCCTATTCTGGTTGTTTGCTTAGTTTGTTTTTCTTCTTTGGATTCAGTTGATGATAGTTGTGAGTTTGTTGCCATTTTAATGTTCATAGTTTTGATCTTTTTCTTATGTAATTCCCTTTAACATTTCATATAATAATGGCTTGCTGATGATGAGCTCCTTAATTTTACCTTGTCTGGGAAGTACTTTATCTGCCCTTCCATTCTAAATGATAGCTTTGCTGGATAGAGTAATCCAGGTTGTAGGTCCTTGCTTTTCATCACTTTGAATACTTCTTGCCAGTCTCTTCTTGCCTGCAGTTTCTTTTGAGAAGTCAGCTGATAGTCTTATGGGAACTTATTTGTAAGTAACTCTTTGCTTTTCTATTGTTGCTTTTAAGGTTCTCTCTTTATCTTTAACCTTTAGCATTTTAATTATGATGTGCCTTGGTGTGGTCTTCTTTGGGTCCAACTTGTTTGGGACTCTGTGCTTCCTGGACTTGTATGTCTGTTTTCTTTCATTATTTTTTCAAATAAGTTTTCAATTTCTTGTTCTTCCTCTTCTCCTTATTTCACACTTATGATTCTGATGTTGGTATGTTTAAAGTTATCTCAGAGGTTCATATGCCTCTCCTTGAGTTTTTGAATTCTTGTTTCTTCTTTCTGTTCTGATTGACTGTTTATTTCTCCCTTTTGTTTTAAATCATTGATTTGAATCCCAGCTTCCTTCTCTTCACTGTTGGTTCCCTGTACATTTTTATTTATTTCACTTTGTGTAACCTTGATTTCTTCCTTAATTTTTTTCTGTACTCAGTGAGTTCTCTGAGTGTCCTTATTAGTGTTTTGAACTTTGCATCTGATAGGTTGACTATCTCTGTTCTGTATAGTTACTTTTCTGGGGTTTTGTTCTGTTCTTTCATTTGGGTCACATTTCTTTGCCGCCTCAATTTGGCAAGCTCCCTGTGTTTGTTTTTGTGTATTAGTTAGAACTGCTTTCACTTCTCATCTTAGTAAGGTGGCCTGTGTAGCAAAGATATCTGTAAATTGTGTGGGACTGAGCATTAGGTAATTTCCTGGTTGGGCAACCCACTTCACCGCTCCGTGGTTCAGCTTGTGGGGATGTAGAAAGGGGGCAATGCCATTGCCTGGCCTCTGGACATCTGTTCAGCATTTGCCTCATTTCCGGTCACTTCACCCACTTCCTTTGTCTGATTGGCGCCCCTCCAGCTGTGCCCTGGGGTATGCATACTGTCTAAGACCATGTGGGCCCTTTAAGCTGTAAAAATCCAGCAGTTTCTTCTGCTGCTCCGACCCCCACTGGTTTTTACAACCAGAGGTAATGGGGGTTTATCTTCCAGGTGCTGGGACCCTGGGCTGTGTGGCCTGGCCAGTAGCTGGGATCACTCACTCCCAGGATATACCTCCTGATTTTTATCTACCACATGTGAATGTGGGACCATCTGTTCTGCTACTGCTGCTGCTGCTGCTGCTTGTCCGCACCACACCACCTCTCTGTCCCATTTCTGTGACTCCACCCTTCGTACTTGTCTAGATGAATGTGACTTCTTTAAATCCTTGGTTGTCTGACTTCCATACAGCTTGATTTTCTGAGGGTTCTGGGTGTTATTTGTTTCTGAGGTCTGGTTGTAATTCTTTCTATGGTTATGCAAAGACGTGAAGCATGTCTATCTACATCTCCATCTTGACAGGAAGTCTGATGAATGTTTGTAAAGTTAAATTGAATGGGGGAAATACACTTGGGAAGGACAATGAAAAATGGTATATTCCAATATTTCTATCAATGGGCTCCTAAAAGCCAGTTGCTGTTGTAGGAAACACATGAAGATCCTGAAATTTCCAAAGACATATATTTAGGCAAAAGCCAATTTAGTATAGTACAAAGGAGTGTATATTTTGGAGTCAGATAAACCTGAATTTGAAACTCAGCTCCATCACTAATTAGGTGTGTGTCCTTGGGCAAGTAATTTAACTTATAAACCTCAGCATTTTTATCTACAAAAACATATATAATAGCACTCAACTCTTAATAAAGATCAAGAGAATACATGAAAGTATTTAGTGATAAATAGGAATTCAATAAAATACATTTTCCTTCCTTCTGTGAATATGGTGATATTTTCTAATCCTAAATTATAACACAAGGCTCATTAAGTATGAGTATATATGTGGTTGCAACAGGGTATTGGAGGTTCAGTTGAAATCAGTGTTTTGCTCCCCAAATTGGAGCATAGTTTACATACTAATAGTCCAAGCCCAGCATGTCTTTGCTGCCAAACGTTAGAATGCTTTTGGTCTTTGTGGATTAGTCCATGCAAGCACAGACTCTTTCCTTCCCATAAGTAAGAGAGCAGGGATTACTAGGAAAGGAAACAAAGACTATAAATAGAAAATCAAATTTAAGTCTATAGAAGAATTTGTGTCTGCTTTCCTCATAAAGATACTCAAAAGATAGTGCTAGGACGATGAATTCCTTCCATAGAAATAAAATATAGAGCACCACAAGAGTTTCTGATTATATAGGTAGGAAGATTTAAGATAAGTTAAATGTTCCATTCCATCCTGGAAAGAAAATAGTGTTTGATGGTGATTAGAACAGTTAAGATTTATAATCCCAAGTGTTTGTATCTCTTTAAATTTGGCGCACATTTCAAATCTAATTCTCTCTAATGTTTATATCAAAACAATGAGGTAATTTTTGAAGGACAAAATGAATGACTGAGTTGAAAACATCCTCTTCTGTTGTATTCCATTAACCGTAACTATGGAAAACATAAATTTAAGAACTACTATAATCTCATATGTCATGGAAGGCAAGATGGGGAGAAGTGAATGGAAGTCACACTGACCTCCTTGCAGGACCAATCTGGAATTACAACTAAATTGTGAA